>JAAGNO010014622.1:0-57589 GCA_033439905.1 Ceryle rudis
AGGGGTGTAGAGAGCAAGTTGTATGGGGAGAGGCCGAGGGAGCTGGGTATGTTTAGTTTGGAGAAGAGGAGGCTGAGGGGGGACCTCACTGCCTTCTACAACTACCTGAAAGGGAGGTTGTAGAGAGGTGGGTGTTGGCCTCTTCTCCTTAGTAACTACTGACAGAACCACAGGAAACGGTCTGAGGTTGCAACAGGGGAGGTTTAGATTAGATATTAGGAAGAAATTCTTTACGGAAAGAGTGGTGAGGCACTGGAAGAGCCTTCCCAGGGAGGTGGTTGTGTCACCATCCCTGGAGGTATTTAAGAAACAGGTAGACCTGGTGCTTCAGGACATGTTCTAGTGGCAGGCATGTAGGGGGTTATTTAGTGTTTTTGAAGTCATGTTTGATCAGGGTATTTAGGTGTTTGGTTTTATTTTTAGGTGGGTTTTTTTGTTACAGGTATGGTTGGACTCTGTGATCTAGGAGGTCCTTTCCAGCCATGTGATTTCTCCCCAGAAATGCACCATACAGAAAAAAGAGATTTATCATGCATTCATATGCTTCCACAAGGTCTCAAAGGATGCTTGCATTAAAAAGACTGCTGGAAATCCTGTAGTTTCATTGCTGCCAGGTAAATTCCTGCCTCGTGGCACACTCCTCTCACCTGCTTTACCAAACCTCCCCAGCCAAACAGCTCCCTCTTCTCAAGCTTGCAGAGCACAGCGCCAAGTACAGTCAAATCACACTCTTTAGCACAAATGTAGGATTATTCCTACTTTATAGATGGAAAACTGAGCTCTCCAGGGACACAGGAACTTTATTTACTCTTCACTCATCCTGGGATAAAATACAGAACCTCATGAACCATCTGAGCTCTGTTTCCTTCTACCATAGGTATATACATCCTGTCCAGACTAGGCTCCATCTCAAAATAGTCACATTTTTGTCTTTGTTTTTTGACAGGAAGAAAACTGTACTCTTCCAAATTCTGTAAGTGGAAGTCTGCTTCAGAGCCTCACTTTTCCCAAAGTGAAAAAGTTTCTTCTAATTTCTAGCCTAAATATATTCATCACCAGTCTATACCCTGCTGTTCTTGTGCCAAGACTGTCTGTTAGCTTAAATTATTCTTTCCAACACACAGGGCAAACTCCTGTTGGTTTTACAGACTGCAATCATATTGCCTCTTTGCTATCATTTTACTATGCGACACAAATCATCTTCGCCCTTTGTATCTCCTTTTCATTAAAGCAAACTGTCACTGAACACATTTCTAAGTTCACCCTTCTTGAACATGAGCGAGCAGAACAGCACTCTTGATTCCAAATGCACTATATATAGGATTGTATTTGCTTTTTTCCTCAGCTGCATCACATTGGCATCTCATGCTGCAAAATACAGCACAGGTTTTCAAAAAGCATATTGCACATGATTAACCCAATCCTTCTCTGCCAAGAAATAGCTCAATTTGTAGACAACGCAAATGCAGCAAGTCTCATCTGGACTAAGCCACTAGCATCTTTCTCTGCCTCACTCCTCTCTAAGTTAGGAGCCCAGTTTACTGCAAAGTGGATTATGTTTAATCCTTAGGTGAACAACCTTGTATTTGGTAACATTCCATTTTATAACATTTCTACTGCTTAATCTCCAAGGTCATCCAATTCTTCCTGCACAGTATCTTGATCTTCCTTTTATTGATGTGTGTCACAACCTTGTGTCAGTAACAGAGAACTACTTCATTAACTCTCTCCACTTTCTGAGCCAAAGTCACTAATAAAAATATTAAGCAAGACTGGCCCCAAGACTGCTCCTTGATAAAGTCTCAATAACTTCCTTCTAACCTTTCTTCCCTTTACAGTATCACTTTCTGCCATCTCCCCGTTATGCAAGTTCTTGTGCTACTTTCTAATCCCTGTCTACTCCAATTTATCTAATTCCCTGTGAATCATGGCATCAAATAATTTCAATTTCTTGCATTTCCTTAACAAGGACATCAGTCATTACATTACTCAAAGGTATCCTATAAATTTGGCACAATATCTGAAAACCTTGCATTGCGTTTTTCCCCTAATTTGCATTTATTCTTGTTCATTCTCTGTTTCCCAAATTAGTCTGTAGTCCTCCATACATACAGAGGTTAAATTAGCACATCTGACTGTCCCTGATATTTCCCGTTCTTCAGTCAAATGGTGTAAACTCAGAGTTCATGGATTTATTGAAAAAAAAATGAAAAATCCTTTTTTCCACACTAGGACTTCATGTACAAATTGTAGCAGAAATCTGGGAAAGATATAACCTACCCTTCAGGCACATCCATTAGACTCTTAAAGTTTTGCGGCCACCTTCAGTGCGGTAGTTGTGTCTCCTCCACACCTCAGAGCATCTAGTCACCTTCCCTTTGTTCAACTCAGGTACTGAATAAGAGTGGAAAGGTATAGTCTTGATAACGTTGAACTGAATCACCTTTCCTGAATAGAAAGACAAAAGAGTTTCTTAGTTTTGTAGCTTCACCTACGTTAATTTTAACCCATCCTTATTGCATACTGCGTCTCTCCTCACCCCTTCCCTTTTTCCTTACTTTGTAATTATTTGATTGCAACATTTACTTTTTTTTTTTTTTAATTTCCTCTACTTCCCTTTGCTTTGAGTCTAGCTCAAGCTGGGTTTTGACAGTTCTTACTTTCTCTCTAGGGAGCCATGCAAAATTTCTCTTTTGGTTTTAAAATGCGGTGCTTATTTAAGCTGCCCCATTAATTTATACTCGGGGCCTAAAAATTCTATTTCTGCTTTTAAAAAACTTTTTAAAGTGGGAATCACCCTCTGGAATAAGAGAAATATTAAGGCTGAGATTCTCCCACGATACTGCTCACCATAGTTTAAACATGTATTCTGAATAAGTCCTTTCCAACTTCATTGCCCTAAAGATTGAGAAGAATGGGCAAAACTCCCAGAACAAAGCCCATTCATGTTGCTTCACTCCTCATTAAGTATCACATTCTGGTACTGTTTCTGTCCTAGAAGTTGAACAGTTGATGGTCTCCATAGTTAACTCTTCCACATCCTCTCAGTAGCCAAGAGTGAGCTCCATGATAACCTAAGTAAGTAGTATGTCAGCTCACATTAAAGACAGGGATATCTTCCAGGGATTCCACATAATGAACAACAGTAAAAAAAAAAAGTACAAGGCCCAGGTATCTTTTTTATGACTAAATACACATTGGAAGAGATAGAAAAAACAGAAGATAAAAGGTTACAATTACTGCTTGCTCATTAGCTCTGCTTTAATGTCTGGGAGCTTTGCACCCACTACCATGACTCACTAGCGATTTCCCTTCTGGGAGACACTGGACAAAATGGGCAGAGGTATTTATGTCCAAGTAAATCCCCTGTCCTCAGAAGGCTTCTGACACCACAGTGCACTCGAGCAGTGTGGCCTCCATTTAGCCAGCAAGCTTGGGCCAAGCCCTATGGCTGCTGTCTACTGGGTGCTCCCGTGCAAACCTGAGCTCTGCCAGCTCTCCATCACTTCTAATGAGCAACAAATCCAAGGTCAGCGTTAAACTGTCTCACACCCTGTGGTGCCCCAAGCTTTCAGTCTGCTGTTCTTCAGGCTCCTCTGGAGCAGTGAATTCAGTAGAGATTATTTTGCAACAGCAAATGTCTCTTCTGACAACTCACATCATATAGTAAGCAGGGCAGAAAAATTGAACAGTACTTTTTTTCCACTATTAAGTATCCAAGTAATGTATTTAAGAAAAGAAGAAAGTGAGTAGCATTTATATCTAAATGCAGGATATACAGTTCCCTCTTTCGTACACTCTCAGAAGAGTAGGGAAAATGTGCCACAGAAACATCTGGAGGGATTTGAGAAATCAAGTACTTCCCAGCTGGGACCATAAATACAAAAGCAGCACTGCAAAGATTTTCTATTTCTAAAGCAGACAACAAAATTACCTACCCCAGAGCCATTAAATGCCAGAATGGAAAAAGGTACCTGACTAAAATAGCCAGCTATTTACATTTTCATTTTTAGTAATTATTGATCAAAACTGAGCTGCAGCTATATGCAACAGCAGTGAGGACAGAATTGGTAGCACGTGCCCGCGGGTCAGCCGACAAGAACAGTCTACTACAACTACAAATGGCAAATCCAACATGAAGTGCTGACACATTTGCAGGCACAAAGCTGAGATGCAGCAAGTTCACCCAGGCCTGATCCTGCTGCCTGTGTGTCCACTAGATTCTTGCCCATGAGCGCTCCAGGAGACAGCTGGTTAGCACGACTGATTGCATGAACCAGCTATGCTGCTCGAAAGACATATGCACACAATATAGCTGGAAGAAGCAGCTGACAGTGAAGCTCTGGCAAGAGCCTACTGTTATACTTGCCAAATCCTAATGTTTTCTCAAAAGCCCAAACAAAGCAAACCAAAATTCCTACTGTGGTCAAGTGGACTCTTGTACAAACATGGATAACCAAGATCTTTCAGACAGTGATTAGTCTCCTCTTAGATCTCTGGCTTGTTTCTGGAAGCACTTCTATAATTAATGCTAATGAATTAGAACTAATACTACCGCTAAGACTGATGTTTTGGAAGCTGCCTGGGCAAAACAGATGCCTATTCACCTCCATTTTTAATGGGAACCAAGCATCCAAATGCTTTAAAACCTTTCTTTGTTATAGCACATAAAACCCCTTCCTTGATAATATGCCTTAACTGCTTGGCACAGCCCTGTCATGGAGACAAAGCAGGGCGGTGACCTTCCTCTGAAAGAGAAAGGTTTCTCCAGGCCTGCTCCAGGCAGATAGGACTGGAAGGCAGAGCAAAAGAGCATTCTTCAGCACTGACAGTGCTGCGTGCCCTTGCTTGCCTGCACACACGCTCGAGCTGGAGAACATCTTTCATGAGCCACCGTGCCGGCTAATGCAAAGGTTTTATAGCAAATAAAGCAAGAGGTAAATGTAGCTTTAAAATGGAGAAGACTCTCTCCTATGCAAACATGCATCATTTCAATACAGAGGGTGATTTGCATTTATTGCAGGCAGAGTGAGGACTATACATTTTTGCAAAATATAAATTTCTTTAAGAGAGAGAATCATTTAGAAAAATACCTCCCTTGAATCTATGCAGGGTATGTCAGGGTAATCCCATCCTCATCATTTATTTCTCATCTTCAGGGTAGACTGGATGGCTCAGGATTCTCGTACCCCACTCCTCTTGTGGGACTGTCAATCAAACCATCCCCACCTCCAGTGGTAAAGTGTCAAGCCCTCAGGTCTCTGGCAGCGCAATTTCCTTAATCTGCTTTGGCTCATCTGAACACGGCCAGAACAGGAAAGTAAAAAAACCTGTGAGGTGTCTAGAGCAGGACTATGATGCAACATAATATTTCAGTTCATGTTTTTCATTCCCTATACAATCCAATTCTGATTATCACTGGACAAACAACATACCACAATCTACCACCTCAGCAGCCTGGGGAAAAAGTGGACTGTAAATGCTAATGTTCTTCTGAACAACTTCACAGTCCTGTTCCACCAGGTCACTTACGTAGCTTGCAAAGCTTGAGCACCATCAACCGTTTTGCCTCTAAGGCAACGCATGGTTCCTGGCAGAAGCAACACCAATGCTGATACTGCTGTCACTGCACTGAAGAAATTGTCCTTCATCCACATAACACTGTCCTTGTCTTGAGAGGATGTCATTTCCCATCCGTAATCTGCAGAAGCATTTCCAAGTGGCACTTGGATGCAATGTAAGTGCTGACATCAAAGAACAATTATTTCTTAAAATAAGAGATAATGGGGTAAACATTGGCCTGTATAATATATTCCTTTTTTTTCCCCCCCTCTCTCTCCCCTTGCAGAGTAGGGCTGCACGCAAAAGGAGTTCTGCACCATGAGTAAATCATCACAGCCACACTCTTATTCACAGTAATCTCCAGAGGTTCGGTGTGCCACTGCTGCTACATGACTGCCTGGAAGGTGGAAAAGTATCTTCACAATAAACTGCTTCCCATTCTAACTTAATGTATGCCTGCTTCTGCTCTACATTTAACTTGGTGTTAATTCTTGCACTATTCATGAAAAAAAAAAAAAAAATCACTGAGGTTTATACAATCTTTGTCTGAAGGTGCAATTCACCTGAACTTTATCTCAATTAATTACAGAAACATGAGATAGGAAGGATGCTAGACCTCCAGTGCTGGAAATATTTGACTTTTTTGGGGGAATGGTTCAAAAATGAGCCAGGACTGAGAGCTACATCAGCTTGTACAATCAAGCTCCACAGCTCTGCCACTTTAAACAACATTATTTTAAGAGTGGAAGTGGGGGGTGTGTGGGTGTGTGTGTCATGCCAAGAGGACCAGACTAAATCTATTCCCTTCTACTAAACAAAAGAAAAAAGTGCCCCCAAAATCACAACTCTCAGAATCAGCTGTGAAATAAGGTGCATGAAAGTCTTTGCACCAGGAATCAGTTTGGCTTAATATGTTAAGATCACATAAACAAGTGGCCATGGCAGCTGAGCATTTTACTGGCCTCCCCCTTCCCCACAACCTCTTCCCATGTAGACATAAAGCAGCACATATTAGCCATTATAAACTTGCACCAAAAAGAAAGAGGCAATAAAGAGTAGTAGTAGCCCTCAGCTTATCCATAAGGAAATATTTCTAAACTCTTTCAAAAATCAACTAAGATTCTGTATCTGAGGCACAACAGCTACTTTGCTTTCACTCCCCTTCTACGCACTCCCCTTTCGCATTAAGGATTCCTCGTTGCAGTTTAGCGTCTGAAGTGATTATGCCTGAACCACACACAACAGACTTCTAAGTGTGGCAAAAGCGCGTCAAATGCAACGGGGGTAGAATAGTCGTTTCAAAACTGATTCCCAGATAGCTGTCTGAACCAATAAATCTGAGGAGAAGCCTTTCTCCTGCATCAAAAATGTAAGCAGCAATGGACCTACCGAGTGCCCCCTAGAAATTGCTGTCATGTACATGCATATAAACACAAGGGTCAAATTATCTCTTTCAAGGTGACGCAGAGATTTCATTACTTTGAAAATGATAGAATCCAGTGGAGGTGAGTCCTTATTAGATGAAGTGGTCAAGTGAAACACATTGTTTTATTCATGATGAGATCGTGACTGTATTATCAAAAAAGGCTACAGGTCTCAACTCAGCATTCCCTAATTTTGCTGCTCTGGTTCAAAGCAAGTCTCCTCTTCTTTGGTTTTCCAGCCTTTCCCTCTTCCAGCCTCTGAAAAGTCCACCAGTTTGAGATCTGAATGCTCAGTTTGGTGACTCGGTACTCAGGACACTGACCTACAGTCACTGTGTGAAGTCAGATATTTGGGGCCAGCTGGATCAGATATGGTAAAACAGCACCAAGGACTCCTGCCTTAGGACTTACCTACTAAGATGCAGGGAAAGAACAGAGAAGACTGAAAAGGGCTAAGAAATGTGGGAATTGGGGCTTCCACATTCCAGTCCTTCCTGCTGCTTACCTTGTTGATGACCCTCAGCTGATCATGTAGTTCCTCAGTGCCACTATATTCTCAGCTGACTCACAAGAGTGTTAGGAAACCTGATCACCTTACGTGCTCAGTGATACAAAAAAGAGCTCTGGTGGGTTTCCAGAGCTACTGGGAGCAATCAAGTCTTTAAAAGACTTGGAAAGCATCAAGAAACAATGTGAGTCCAGGGTATATAAAAGCTTGCATGTTTCTGTTGGGCAGTGTGACAGACCCAATAGAGCCTGGGTCAAGTAGGAGAGCTGTGGAGACCTTTAAATGCCTCCCTTCCGCACTATTCACTCTTCACTTGGGTCTGTGCAAGCACTCTGGTCCCCCCGCACTTCTCCCCTTCTGCACCCTCCCCATGCACTCTACAATTCGTATCAGTGCTTGGAAGTTCGGTGCAGTTTGAACTCCAAACATCTGCCACCAAATTATTTCGCTTTCCTGGTTCGCTGAGCGGAGATTCTGCATCAGTGAACTACAGAGTTTATCCACTGACAACAGGCTTATCACGGCAGCACCAACCTTTCTCAGCTGAAGTTCACTTCTGTCAGGGGAGGCACCCAAAGCACTCAGCCAAAAAAAAGAAAAAGGGGATGATCTCTTTAATAAATAGAGAGGGCTTCTTCCCTTCTCCAGCTCAACAAACCCCTCAAAGCAGGTATCCGATACAGCAAGAGGTCCATTAAATTGAGCCAGCCACTAAATGACAGTGGAATGCCTACAGCATGAACAGATGTGCCCTCTGTGTATGCAGCAAATTGATTAAGGTCCATGCTGTCACAAGAACAGTCAATCAATCCAGAAGGGCTGGTTGCTAATTTCTAGCCATGAGGAAGCTTCCCCACTTTGTGGGGGATTACACAAACCTGAATCTACAGGCACACTTCTCCTTTGCTCCCTTGGCAGCGCAACGGGCATACGGATAATGCTTTTAAGTGTCCATTTACTGCTTTAATTAGAAAAAAAAATTATCCAAAGTGCTCATGACATCTACATGAATGCAAAATTAATTCATCATGATTGGTGCTATTACAATGAACAGCAAATGCATTCATAATAGCAGGACATTTAAGAAGGAACGTGTTGCTGGATACCTTGTCTATAAAAGTGATAATAAGGAAATTGGGTGCATCACATAAATTTAAAAGGAACTCAGGCACTGGCAAGCTGCTGCTTCAAAGGCTCAGAAGAGAAATACAAGTACATGTGGCTCTTAGCACCTCAGCTGCAATATTATTGTTGCTCTGTACTGTAATGGATTTTTTTTCCATCTCTGAATCTGAGCCATCTAGACCACCTTCCAGTGCAAAAGTGTTCCCTACAGGATACTTGCTACTGCCTTATCCAATCTAATTTTCAGTCATCTGAAAAGAATGGCTTTCGACCATTCCCCTGGATAATTTTACACAGTCTCCGAAAGGTTAAGGATTGGAACAAGCACCTATAACTGAACCCAAATCTCTTTTCTTAATTTGTTCATCTACAGTCTAGATTAGATCTGGAAGACATCTAAGGCACACAAGTTTAATTTCCACTGTTACATCAAATCAGCCAGCAAAGAGCAAAGTCATCTCACTGAGACAAAGCACTGGTTGGTATCAAGCTCACTTAAGTGCAAAAAAAACGCAAGGAGAGCGTACAAGCATGCAAGCACAGACTAGTTAGCAATGAAACAGACCTTGGGACAGATATCCAAAACCTCCCCTGCAAATGCCATATGTGGGGCAGTCTCAGCTTTACACCCTGAAACCCTTAAACTCTGTTATTGAAAGTTGGATACTGAATAGGTGTCTCTCCAGGAAAGGTACACCAGCAGGGCCTGGAGCACACAGCACTTGCACCACTCCATTTCAGCAGCACCCAATTGCCTTCAGAACAAAAGGCAGGGAAGACAAACGATTTCTGCTTCTGTCTCCTCTTTTTCTCCTCTTCAGATGTAGGAGGAGTGTGTGGTTCTCATGGGCACTCAGCCCAAGCACAGGCTCACCTTTTCAGGTTTTTCACCAAGAAACAACACCACCACAAAAAAGCCTGGAGAGAACTGCCCATACCTGCATTGCCTTTACGTCTGTGCCAATGGGCTGGCACTCATGCCAAGGGCAGTGCAGCGTGCGACAGCGCTCAAGCACAGAAAGGATATGGGGCAAGTAATCAGCGGCAGGGTTTTCAGCAGCAACAGCTGTAACCAAATCACACCACCAGCAGAAGTTGTGCCGGTGTTTGGCTGTTTCCTTTTTCCTTATACCTATGATCAAAGATTAAAAGCATCTCAGGGACATAGCTATTCATCACAACAACTCAGGGAAGAAAAAACACCCAATGGGAAGCAGAGCATGTGGAATTGCT
Organism: Ceryle rudis; assembly: GCA_033439905.1. Classification (NCBI taxonomy): domain Eukaryota; kingdom Metazoa; phylum Chordata; class Aves; order Coraciiformes; family Cerylidae; genus Ceryle; species Ceryle rudis. The sequence goes on from JAAGNO010014622.1 coordinate 9,853, forward strand.
GATGAAAAGGAATGCAGTGCTGCTGAAAAGCAGGTGGTTGCATTGCTCTGTACCACCAGTGTTGATTTTGGCTCAGTGCCTTTAGCACATTATGAATATTGGAAGCCCTGTGGTCCTCACCACAGAAGATGTGAAGTCAGCTCTCCTGTGAGCCTTCTCAGGTTTGTGAGTTACCTACAATCCACAATAAAATGTCTCTCTTTCCTACTCTGATATTGTCCCTTTCCTCCTCCTTGTGATGAAAAATTCCCATTTTTAACACACACAGGCCACAGCAGGGTGATGGAGTTACATTTTAAGCTGAAAAGAGCTAGAAATGTTTTTTGTCCTTGAGAAGGGAAATATCATTTGCTCCTGCTGTCTTACAATGACATTCCTGAGAATGCTTTGGCAGAAAAAGCATTTATAACCTTGGCAATTTTATTTAAAAAAAAAAAAAAATTAAAGCTCAGATGCTAGCAACAAATAGGTTTGAGCTCTCATGCACAAAGGCAATCTCCATGTACAAGTCTTATTAAACTTCTATAAAAGTTAGTGGCCTTTATGTTTTAATCTGCTTTTGGGAATAGGTGACTAGGAAGAAGTCGTTCCTGTGTGCTTTTAAAATGTGACCCTTATCTGCAACCAACTTCACAAGAACTCTGTAAACTAACTTGAAAACATCTCCCTCTCATATTTGTTACAGGGTGCTAATACACAAGAGACTCTCATTCAGCAGCTCAGCTTTTGTGTTTTCACTTTACTTCACCATCAATGTTTTTGTGGTAAAATGTCACCCTATGCCCAAGGTGTGCATCAGGCCCAAAGAGACACTGTCCTGTGTTTCTGAAAAGGGAACCAGAAAGCAACCAAGAAATTCACTTGCAAGCTGTGGAACTGCGGCTATTGCTCAATAAGATAAAAATTATGGTGAATTCATAAGAAAGGTATCCCGCTCTTGTGATTTTTCGCTGGCTTCCAAACTCAGTATAAGAGAAAATAATGTGTCACACAGTTCTCATGCCATGTTCTCAAATAGAGCCATGAAGCTTCTCTGCTCCATTTCTGAATATTCTAGTGAATGGGAAGAACCTAAGCCAGGCTTTCTGCTCCACCTAGGCAGAGGCTGGCAGTGATCCCTCGGAGAAACCACCCGAGTGCCCAGATAAGCCCAAACTGTGGGGTCTACACTGAAATTTATTTCTCCTATTGGCTGTGCCTGGTGTTTGGATGCAGAGGGAGAATCATGTGCTTTGAAGAGAGATTATATTTTCAGGGCACAGTTTTCCCTCTTTCAGAGGTCAGCTCCACTACAGAGGCAAATGAAGTGCAGGCACTTTCCTATGTGCAACAAAAAAATGCACAGTGCTAGCCTTCACCACAGGCAGGCACTAAGGGTAGCATATCACACTAAAACTGCAGATACTATGGAGTCAAGCTGCTAAAAAGAAATCATTGGAAACTTTTTAAAAGAAAAAAAAAAAGTACCTTTGAAAAGTCTACCTGATACTCACATTGGATGTCAAATCACAATCGGCTGAAAAGCTCTGTCTTTCAAATACAAGAATCTTCTACGGTCTTATTACAACCTGCCTACAACAGTAGCTGAGTATACATTTTGCACATATCTTCCCTTATCTATCACACTGTGACAGTAAAACCAGTGGAAAAAAAAAAAATCTAAACACTAAGCATGCATCCTCCTAGTGACGGCCTTCCCTCTGCTTTATTGTCTACAAGCAGACAGTAAACACTGATAAGAGAACATCCAACAATACGTGAGATAGATAAAAGGAAGTAATGTCTCCAAAGAGCTTGACAGGCAAAAAAGTGATAGTGTAAAAGCCAGAGAAAGGGGTAAATCCAAAGGGGACTGGGGTACTGTGACTGTCAGTTTAACACACAGAGGAACCTGAGAGCAGGAGCAGGCAGGCAGTTTGGTATGTCACTTCTCTTACAAGACAGTTCACCGCCTCCCATCCTGTATAGCCACCCTCGTGTAACAGCTTCTGGTCTTGACTAGCCTAGAGTGAATTCAAAGAGGTATCTTACACCCTTGTGCCTCACTTGGAGATCTTGCTGGAGAGATATGCTTTGGATGAGCACAAGTTATGAGTCCAGCACAGCAGCACCAGATGAAATTCCCAGTCTTGACTTCTGGACATGCCAGGAGATGATCTGATGGTCCCTTCAAAGGGACTTAATGGGTGGTAACTCAATGAAATCACACCATTCTCCTTACTGGCATCTAACAACTGCAATCCAGTGGAGACCTTTACACTCACTCTAAGGAGTCATTGCCTAACAAACAGAAGCACATTTAATTGGTCTTCACATAGAAATCACAGGTTAAGCCATAAATACCACTCTGGTCTTCTAGCAGACGATGAAGCAATGTTTACAGCTTTCAGATTAAAGAAACATGTTCTATGGTTTTGTTTACTTACTGAAGTGGAGCACTATCTCTGCTGACAGACTCTGACCTGGTTTATCTACATTGAAAATGCAATTGCATTACTTACTCATTGGCAAAAGAAACTTTTTTTTTAAATCAGACATAACAACAATAAACTAGGGGGAAGAAACTGAGAACCTCTGAAATCTGGAATTGAGGTTTTGGGGTGGTGAGAAGCTATACTGGCTATCAATTCCTTCCACACTCACCAAGGAACCCCCGATTGTCCATCTCAAATATTTAGTACTGCTTTAACAGAGAGGATGAGAAGATACGACAGCATAACCGGGATTCCACTGTACCTGCACCTGGCTAAAAGAAAGTAATCAAACTTTCCAAGGCCAAAAGAGCTCTTTCCCAGATTTCCTTTTCCAGAAGTATGAAAACCTTATTTGAAACTCAATTGAGACAAGCAGTAGACTGCAAAAATAAACTAAAAAATAAAATTAAAACATAAAATAATTTATTTTTTTTCACTTACATGGCTGCTTCACTCCGAACTGACAGCTTATCATGGACTCTAAGAAAGGTATTATGGGGAAAAAAGAGAAACTATGACCCTCCCTTGCCCAAGAAATATAACAGGGTGACTGCAAACCCTCCTCTGCTCACCTTGGAGCTCTTTTGCCCTGTTATTAACATACTTATTTGTTTAGACTATAAGATATTTAAGATACCTTTCAAAAAGCGTTTCTTGAGCATAAAGACAACCTTGTGCTCTAAGTTTTCATGAAGTCATCAAAGAGATGTTCTCAGACATGTCACCCTTCCCCCGTCTCAAACCATAAATTAATATTTAACACGCAATAGCTTGCACACATACCTCAGTACATTACTAGTGTACCCAGCAGAAGTGAAAGTGTCATGATTCCACAATTTATTGCACCACTTCTACCTACAGATGCGTAAGAATAATAAACATAACATTACAACTTTAAGCACTATCTAGCTCATAAGCAAACTGCATCAAAATATACACCCTAAGTACAGCTCATTACCCCAGTGCTGAAAAAACTTTCAACCTACATAAATTTGAAATAGTGTTTCCCTACTCCTATTTTTGTATATGGCCTGAAAGGTAAATGAGATATCATGAAACTGAGAGGAGTAGTAGTGATTTGTTTATTTATTTGTTTCAATGGTAAAGCAGTTAAACACACAGCTTATATGCAAGAGAGGTTCCCTTGGTAAACTACCAAGGGGTTTTACACCACTGCACTCCATCACAATAAATCGGTGCCTTTCAGGTAAAAATCAATAGTGACATTCAAGACTCCACCATCTGGCACATCTCCCTTTTTGGGGAGACTTGCAGTTTTAACTTTAAAAGTCTTTCCAGACAGTGGTAGAGCTTGCTATGGAAGGGTTTGCACAGGACACTACGGGACTGGGTTCTGTTGCTTTTTGCACATGTAGCTCCATGACAGGGATTCCTGACCCGTAACTGAGATGCCTACACAGACTGGCAGTGCTGATGATAAACACCAGCTGGTTCTCCTGTTTGACACTGGTCAGTGTCTCTCACGTTTTATGCAGCAGCAGGAGACTGCCCCTTGCATCTTGTGCTGGAAGCAGGGAGCTCCCAAGCTTTCCAAGCCCCAGACATTTCAAGAGGATGTTTACAAGTAGCACAGCAGAGGCAAAATCAAAACAGATGGTAGACAGATGTGAGCGGAGTCAGGAAGAGGAAAGCTGCCTGGAAATGTTTTTAGCAGTGTCACTCTCTGCCTCACCCCAAAACACCCCACAGGCATCAGCAGGGAGTGAAGGAAGTCTTGCACAACCAGAAAAAGCATCTGCATCACCTACGTGGTGTCCCAGAAAGGCCTGAATTTTCACACTCAGCTGTTTTGCTCAAACTACAACCAAACCTCTTTCATTCCTCTGTTACCATTACTGTGTTACCATTTCCCTCCCATCCAGAGCACAACAGGTCATACTCAATGGCAGAGCTCCTGCTCCCTAACAAGGGGTACAGACCTTGCTCCAAAGGAGCTGGAGCACTGTGCAAACAGCCATTAATCTTACATGAGCTCTGGTCAATTATTACCCACAAATTATAGGTAAACAAAGAGAAGCAGACAGCAGAGGGTCATGTTTATAGTCACACAGGAGATGTCGCTGATCTAGGGAGGGATGCCAGGGGAGCTACCTGCCTGCCCATCCTCAGCTGCTCTGATGACTGCTCCAGGGTCCCTCCCGAACCCTGGGGTTTCACTGTTGATGTGCAGCATCTGGACAAAGGAAGACGGGCACAGGTTATCTGCCAGCTATCAGGAAATAAGTAAATGTCAGGTCTCCATCTTTTTAAATGAAATCTACTCCTGCATGCCCTTACCAGACAGCAGAAGATAATTTATTTCTTTAGAACAAAAACTTGAATATATCACCCTAGCAGTCTTCTGCATTGTGACCCCCATACTAATCTTATTAAGAGAGAGGTTACTGAGCTCTTTGTTGGTGAACAGCACATTAATGAGATCTCCTTGAAATAATCCCATCTCTAATATGCAGGGAAAATTACATTTTCCAGCATAATTACTATGTCAGTCAAAAACCCCAACTCTATCATTAATTGCTTTTCTCCAGATTCCAACAGCTTCTTGTCAAGCAGTAAAACTCCAGGAAGAGGAGGGGGAAAGAAACTCAGGCAGTTCATCTTATTAAGTAAAACCAACAGAAGCTCTGGGAGGCTTTGCCTGGCTGGATTCTGTTGTTTTAACTGAGGGAGCTGCAGACATCATGGCAGGTTGGTCAGAAGTAGGTCACTTTGTTAGAGCACATCCATCTGCCCCATCTTCTTCCCATAACATCTCCTGCCCCGCCACAGCCCCTGGGACACCAGAGTGGCACACAGCAGAGATGATCCCCAGCAGTGGCCAGTGAAGCCAAACTGCTCTCCCTAGGAGCCATCAAGTCTCATAGATGAGACAGGGTCAAACCCAGTTGCATCTTCAGAGGGCTGGCCAAGGAGAAACCAGTGATGCAAAGAGGAGCATGGGAAGTTGGAGGGTGTCCTGCTGCTCAGCCCTAAGCCAAAGACCAGGGGAACAACAAGAAGAGCTATACTCTATTATCTTTTAGATAAGACGCAGAGACATGACCAAAAGAAGATGCTTTCTAGAGAGTGTTTAATATCTCCCCAGGGCAGGGACTTTGAGGAGGGATGCTACTGGGCAGAGGTGGGAGGCAAGGTATCACAGGGGGAGTAAGACCTACTGCAGCAAGATGATTTGTGCCCCAGTGACAGCAGGATGACCTGGCATCTGCAGCCCTGCCACCAATTTGCTTGCACTCAGTAAGGGCATTCAACTCCCTTCGTAAATTTGAGGTGTTTCCAGTTAATCTTAAATAAATTTCAAGGGTGGTGGGCTCCCAGCTTTCCACCTGGTAACAAAAGGGAACTGAAGATCTCTTTCAGAAACTAAACACAGGCTAAGTGTGAACAGGGAAACTAAACCTGACACCTGCCTTATGAAAAGCACAGCCATAACTTCTCCGTACTTTGATCTGCCATTGAAGCATAACACTTGGTCCAAGAACAAAAACATTGTAAACCAATAAAACATTGGTCTTCCACAGCCTCTATCAGAAAATGGGGTTTACACAAGAAGATTTTATGCAAACATACAAGGCAGCATTCAGGCCTTAGTAAAACATTGACAGCTATTGTTCAGTAATCATTTATCAGGCATTTGGTGGAGAAAAAGTAGAAAAATAGGTGGTTATCACTATATTATCACTACCATACAACACAGGGGCTCTCCTTTCCCCCCATCCCAGGGGGGTCTTTAAGGATAACTGACAGAGCATCACTTTTAGCTCAGAAGTGTTAGTCAGCTCCAGCTGACACACACTAACTCCCCAGACTGCACGACTGCAGAAATAGTTCTGACACTACATACACACCTTACAGCAAGCGAGCTCCCACCCCAATAAACCTGGAAAACAGTCCACAAGAAAGAACTTATTTCTAATGAACACTTATTTGCTAATGGACAAGCAAAGGCAGAAGCAGAAAATGTAAGATTACTGGATTTAAAAAAACAAACAAGCAAACCAAAAATCCCTAACAAAAATATATATGAGAAAGCAGGTATTTGAAGAAAAGAATGAGAAACCAAATGATGCCTTTTTAATCACTCTTCACTCAGGATGAAAACAGGAAATAATTGCAAAATGTTAATGAACCAAAAACTTATCCAGCAACAAAACACTCACCTGCAGGGTAGTCTGTGGAGTAAGGACCCTGAAATAGCTGCCCAAGAGGAAAGGAATAAAGGGACCCCTAACAACTGAGATACTTGAAAAGAACAAGGGGGGACAAAAAAATAAAGGAAAAAAAAAACAAAAGAGAAAGAAATAAGACAAGGAACAGCTTTATTCTGAATGGGAACAAAAAAGCCAGCTAAGAGGTTTCCAGTCCACTTGACTAATTGTTGAGGTTCTGTTCTGACAAAAGCAGAGATGTTGTTCTTCATTAAAGTTCACCCTGTGCAAACTCTGTAAAAAGCCACAAGTGCAACTCAGTACTTGTCCCACACAGCCACAAAACATACACAGGTGGAATCGCTCCTCTCCCTGTCATTAAGACTCCCAAGGCTCCTGTGTGACTTCAAGGCAGCTGCACAGAAGCTCAGACCTCCTGTACTAGACTTCCCACTATCTCTGCCTAATTACCACACAAGATCCTTATGCATCCTATATGCAAATAAGCTATTTCAATAAGATACATAACACTGCATCAATCGCAGGATGCTGTTTCCCTACTTCAACCATTTTTAGTAGAAAAGTTGCAGAGGCAGAAGACAAACAACCCTGTCTTGGGGGACACACCACTAAGCCTATCTTCTCCCCTTTCTGACATTTTATAGTCCCTCTTCCCAGGTGCCAAATTGCTAGTGAGGGTGTACCTGGGTGAGAGTTGAGAGGTTTCTCAGCAGCAGCCTTTCATCAAAAAAAAAACCTTCTTGCTGAGAGGGCCTGACCCACCCATTAACTTCTCCTGCAAGATCCCATTTTATTATGCTACCCATGAAACACAACCCCTGGGGAGGGAAGTGGAGAAGAAAACGCTGCACCAACAGGGTAACAAATTACTTTTCCTTTGTCCCTGGCTGCCGATTCTCTAAAAAGCAGCTGAAAACAGAAACTCAGCTGGGAAGGCAGGAACAAACCCTTTGTTTGTTGAGAGTGTGGCATCAGGTGGCTTCTAATGGCCATGGGAAACTGCTCATGATCCAATGAGGCAGGTTTGGGCCAAAGGACTAGGAAGCTTTCTCCGGTGACCCATGCCACCTCCTTCCCAGATGCTGCACACACTTGGCTCTTCCTGCCCCTGATGACAACAGAACAGTCCCTGCAGCTTCGGAAGAGGGCAACCTTCCTCCCTTCCACTACTGCATGTCTAGCTGTCAACAGCAACTTTGAGATGCCATCCTGATGAGCTGTGTCTGTGCTCTGAGAGGTGCTGCACAAAGTCATGGAGGGGATTTTAAAAACAGATACTTTTTGGGAGCACCCAGCTCTCAAAAAAAAGGGTCAGCCAAATTAACTTCTATACTGTCACAAAAATTTTATTTACTTTTTAAATAGCCAAAAAAAAAAATAAAAATAAACCACTGCAGCAGTAATTCTGACATGGCCAAAGACCCCAGTACAGCCAATACAATGTCTGGAGCACGATGTAAAGACAAGAGCAAAGCCAGATACAGGCCACTTTTTTTTTTTTTTTTCAGCTGCAGCATTTGGATAGGAGAAATAAAAGCCTTCTTCTAAGAGCCCTTCAGGGGACTTCTTGTCATGGGTCAATGTGGCACTCACAGAAGCTTTGAAAGACCATGGCTGCATAAAAGTATTCGCATTTAAATGGATTTAAGACCTTGCTCAGGCCTGCTCCTCCTGCAACACAAAATGACAGAACTTTGTGAAAGATACCACAGTGTAGGTTCCCAGATAAAGTTGGGTGATTTTACCTAATTTGTCTTTTGCTTGCTCAACACAAGGTCCACTACTTGGGCTGGATCATAAAATGAATATGAAATTCAATTATGAACCATACGATACCAGCAGGAACAGAGAAAGTTGAAAACAGCATGACTGTTTAATATTAAAAAAAAAAACAAAAAACAAACCAAACAAAAAACCCACAACCAAACACCACTTTCCTCTTCTCTTGTATTTATTTTCTGGGGATTTTCTAAAGCCGAGACCTCTCTCAGGCTGCCCAGACTGACAATCCCTTCAATGATGCCCTATTAACAGGGACAACCTCACAACCAAACCCGCAGAAATCAAAAGAGCCCACTGGCTAATAATTAGAATGGGTCAGACCCTCATTACAGATTTCTGCCCCATCCATACTGACAGGTCACCCACTGAAAGAGCCCTTGTACAATGCTTTTCATTAATTAAGTGCAAAGTGGGTCGAATAACATGTGACGATTGAAAATGATGTGGTCATGAAAAATTGCCTGGGCATTTGAGGATTCAATCACATCTCTTGGAAAAATGAAATTAACAATAAAAACATGACCCTCTCCAAAGACTTTCATTTTTTCTGCATGAACTTGGGGGCTTTCAGTTCCCAGCTAATGTATTGACTATTTTTGGATGAAACTCCTGATCATTTACTGCTAAAACTCTACTTCAACTATTAAAATTAAAATATATCAAATAGAAAGCTAGGTCAGAGCAAAGCACTTCAGTCAGCTAACTGTTAGGTGAGAAAGGAGCACCACATTATAAATCTTTAGTAAAATCCTACCTTTAAATCAGACTGAGAAAGTAGCTCACTGGTTCCTGCTGCTTTCCTATGGTGAAACAAGAGATGTTAATGCCAATAGTACCAAAAGGTGCTACCAGCAGCTCTGAAAGGGATGGTAAGACAGTTGATGTTGGTATTGAGTTCAGTGACTCCAGAAGGATATTGTGTCAGGGCACTAATAAGTAAGTCCTAGATTTCATAAATAATTATCAGATGCTTTCTGCCATAAGTCACGTCCCTGAAGAAGTCACCGTACATACCTAGAGACAGATGTTTACTATGAAATTTTTCTGCCTGTACCCCATATCTTCTCTCTCCAGCAACTACTGACAACTTTGCAGCCACATCCCCAGCAAGCACTGGAAACCCCCTACAAGGGGAGAATGCTCCAGCATACCCTCCAGAGCTTATACACAGCAGGGTCTTCCAGACTGCCCAGAGCAGTGCTTAGGCATCCCAAAACCCCACCTTGCAAACAAAAACCTTTGCAGTACAGCTGAGGAATGGTCTCCAAATAACCACCCTACACCATACTTACCTGTTCCATCACGTCCCAGTGTCTTGCTCCACAGCCTTGAGTAAGGCTCACTGCCTGACCAGTGCTTTCCATGGGCAGTAGGGAAACAAACCCAAGAGCTGAACCCCTACACTAGCTCTCTTCTGCTCTCCCAAGATCCATGTGTACCTAGAAGCTCACAAGAGCTACAGAAACGAGTATCTCCCCATATAGGCTTAGTCCACCTGGACAGCATTATGGAGCACAGCTGACTCCAAAGACTTCAGGACCAGAACATACTGATTTCCATGTCTTGCAGGCCCTCTCCATCACCTCCCTGCAGCCTGACTAATGGCTGAGATACCTTGAAGTCTCACCTGTTGTTTCTACAAAGATCACAGAACTACTGCTATGGCTACCTTGTAAAAAACCAAACAAACAAAAAACCCAACCATCCAACCAAACAACAAAAGAACACATATTGTCTATCCCCACTTTCATAATAACCTGTAGGGAAAAAAAAAGGCCATTGTCATTGCTGCTCAAAGAAAAGCGCTTGCCTCAGCAGATTCATACAGAAGAAGTGGAGGGGGAGGAGTTTGTCTTGTTGCTCAGCCTGGCTTACTTTGAAAGGTAACACTGAAGCAGGCAGTGTTGCCACTGATATCCCTCAAGCAGCAGCACCCCTCTGCCATTGGCTGTTGGCTCTCCACAGCTCTCAGCCTTCCTTAAGAAGGACACCCCCACCATGCCCTTCGATGGATGTCTATAAGCATGGCGATGTGTCCATTCCTGTGGTACATGCCACTCTGGGACAACCCACCCTCTTCTCAGCAGTATTTTGGACACATTCGTGAGCATGTTCCTTGCCATTCAGGGCTGTGTGAGAGCTCAGCATCAGGCTAATCAGGGCTCTGGGCAAAACAGTCAGTATCTACGAGAGCAGAGCAGTATTGTTACAGCTAGCCTGTCCGTCCATGAGCAGTCCTGTCACAGGAGATGCTGAAGGTCTGTATTCTAGCAACTGCAAACTGCAAAGATGTCACCGGCCGAGTTGCCAATTATTTGGTGCCTTTATTTTGCATACAGCTTGCCACTGAAGCTAAGGAGGGCTTGTAGTGGGGACAGGAAAAGTGACATGAGTATTATATAGAGCCTGTAAGCTGTAATAATGCTTTTTGATATATAAAATATAGGGTAAATACTTGTCTGTTAAATCAAGCAAACCACTTGCTTTTTCATCATCCCAGGAAGAGTTTGTGCTCAGGCTGGTAGGCTTTTCCATGACTCTTGCCATAGTTTAACATTTTCGCTTCATATTAAGCAGGGGAAGTGTAAAACCAAGCTGAACAGAAAGAAAACTCAGGAAGAGCAGAAAGAGGATAGAGAAAGTTCTTCTTCAAACCAGGAATCTTCCTGTTAAACATTCACTCTTCTAACCTAGTCTTCATGAAAACCGTTTTAAAAGTTACTAAGCATTACTTAAATCTCCATTTCCATCCACATCAATATGCCTCTACTCAAGCCATTTCTAATCAATCTGAGACAGAAGTAGGACAGAGGAAAAGACAATGGACAGCTACTCCCCAGTAGCAAAGTTAAGCTATTAGTTCAGTATTGGTCTGTATAAGGCAAAGTGACTGTTCTGGTACATAATTTATTCTTCTGCTGGAATCCTGTTAACATCACTTTGCTGTGATAGAGACAGCTTTAACTTAGCTTGGATTAACCAAAGGCAGTCCAGTGTTGAACAGGCACCCAAAGTCACTTCTGGAAGTTATTTTAACACAGAGATCATCCCTGATACATAAAATTAAAGGTTCTTTGTAAATGAGGATGCAGAAACAACACATAGCCATGGAAAAAAGAAACCAAACCACACACCAAACAAAAAAACCACAAACAAACACAGAATTAAGAGTCTAATATCACCAAAATTCAGGGAACTCCATGCAGGTCCATACACCACATGCTCTACCAGAGTGCTCAAAGCTCATTCTTGTCAGTTTTAGGTTAGTCTCGTAATCTTTCTTCAGGATGTAACTGATGCTTAGAATATCTACTAACTGGACCCAGGAAAATGAGCAATGTGAAAAGAAAGTCTAGTTTCTGTCATACCACAGCATTGCCAACACAGAAATGGCTAAAAGAAACAATGCCATTTGTTACGTTGCAGAGAGGATTGAAGATAAATGGCAAAAGCAAAGTCAACCTGAGTTATCCATTAAGGCAGAAAAATTGCCTTTCCAGAGGAGCTTTCCTCATGCTACAGAACAGCAGAAAAATATAGAAGCCCTCACAGAGGGCAGTAACAATATAAGATGCAGAGAACAGGAAAGACCAACATCATCAAGGAAAAGCCCATCTCACGAAGGGCACACGTTAACATCCATACAAACATGTGACTTCACAAGTTTTACCTATAAGATATGGACTTTTACATAGAGTAGATTATGTAAACTGGAAGGGTGGTGCCTTCTAGAAGGTGCCATCTATTACTAGAAGGACCCAAATGCCCTAGCTTGGGCCAGCACTTCCCACCTTCAGATAGGCTCCAGCCAACATAGAAGGTGAAGAAGGAGTTACGGTGGCAGGGGAAGACCTTCCAGAATTTCCAGAGTTCTCTGTTGGGATGGAAATAGCACGGGTCTTCCCACTCAATGCTGCTTCATTGGTACCTATGGAGTCAGACTGCCTTTTGCCATTACTCCTTTCTCTGCTGCAGCAGCCAGCCTCATTGAGAGCAGCCACAGCCCATGTGAAAAAGGTCTCATATACTCAGTCGCAAATTATTTCTAAAACCTGTTGTAAGGTCCCTGGGACCTGAGGCCTCTGATGCAAATTTGGCAGTACTTTCAGGTATGTTATATTTAGCTAATAGAGTAGCTCCTGGTGTTTTATTTTTTCAGGCAAACTATATATGTAGTCTACATAGAGAGAAAGACTATACCTGTATATGTGTTTATATATAAATATATACACAGCATATATATAATTCCCAAGCTTCTTATTCTAACACTTGTATCTTTTCATATAACTACATAGGATAACGAGGCAGAGGTGCTTCTAATTGTCAGTAGCAGAGAGAGTATCACACAGTCTGGGGCTCAAACAATTCAAACCAGTAGACAAACTGCAGCTGCAATTCCTAGTGTTATTTTTAACTCCAGTCCCCCACTCAGACTCTGTCACCTCTCTCCATCTCTGAGACACACGTGTTAAACCACAGCCCAATTGTGTTATCAGCACCTTTGTCAACAAAATATATTTGTCTCCCTGGGTTGCTGAAATGTGTGTCGCAAATGAATGAGATTTCTGGAGTTCAGTGGCAATCTACAGGGAAGCGTTAATTAGAACTGACTGAGTCACTATGAGGATCAACAGACAAAAACTAATTAGCACCAACGAGTGTAGCAGGGCAGTTCTGTGGAGGCAGCACTCCATCACTGTCTTCTAAGAAGTTAGCACTCTTTCCTATTTCCTAACTTTTGACACAAAATGATATGAAAACTTATGCCACCAGACATACATTGGTGTCCCACAACCACACAGCAAGAAGATCTGCTTTTTCACCATTGCCCATCGACTCATTCTCACCACAACATGCAACTCAGTCTAATCACAAAGTCAAAGATCTTCAAGATTTCATCTAGGAAGGAGAGGGTGGGTCTTCAGAAAGGTATGCATTCCGACTGACAGTCTATAAATGCTACCAATTTCCTTGGAAAATCTAAGAACATTGGGTGTGAGAACAGAATTAAACAAGACAGCTTCAGTGCAGAACAGCACGGGGTTCTAAAAGTCCAGCAAGAATCTGGGGAAAGAAGTAGAAAGCCATTCAGCATGTCAGCTTAACTGCTTACAGCTTAAATATTGCTGACTAGCTGACATTAGTCAAGAAAAAAAAAAAAAAAAAAGCTTCATCAGATGTTCTCCAGATGAATTCCCATTTTTTTCCCAGATGAATTCCCATTTTTTTCCCAGATGAATTCCCATTTTTTTCCCAAATGTAACCTAGCATATGGACTTGTGCACTAGTAATTCTGTAAACAAAGAAATAAGAGTCTGGACATGCTAAAAACTAAGATAAAAAATAGAGAGTAGTATGAAGCATCATATTCAATGCTCGTTTCTCTCATTCCTGTGCTCATTAATTTGCTCATTTTTAAGGGAAAAGATTTCAGACTGAATCCAGGTTATGCATAACTCTAGCAGCGAATGGGTCAGTATCCACAGTATCCCCAGCTTCTGGCTTATAGCTATAAAAAGATAATACTGTAAGCTGAAGAACCCATACCCACCCACTGCTTCAATAACCTTATTTGCTAAATTTTGCCTTTGTGCCATGACTATTTAAAACACTATGTGTCCACCAGTATCCATCAGTCCACATTTAGTTCCACCAGCAGCCCAAGCTCCTTAATTCAAGCACACAATTCTTTTAATAAACACAACAATGCTAGAACTCTTCTATATCTTCTCTTACTTGTTTTGGTCAATAACTTATTCATCTGATGGTTACAAGCTTTATTCTTCACTCCAGTTAAAATGGGCTTAACAAGCACAGAACAATGCAGTGTTAAAACTGGTTCTTAAATAGACAAAGTGAAAGTATAGGTTCAATAAAAGCTAATGGGAGCCATGAATGGGTAACACATGCTAAGAACAAAACATTTTAACATGCTTTTAGAAACGTGTCTGAGAATTTTAACAACCATCTTTTGGCATGAATCAGATTAGGAGGAGGTTTTTCAACATTAATGTTGTGACCAGTCCCTACTGGCCCATACAAATTTCTAAAAGCATCTGTTCTTGAAACTGAATTTCAGATATCAAAGAAGTCAGGAAAAGAAAAGCAGAGGGGGAAGAAAGTGTTCTTGCCTGTGTTCCTCGTCATGTCTCTTCGGGAATAAAAAAAGAAAAAAAAAAAAAGGAAAAAAAAGAAAAAAAGAAAAAAAAAGAAAAACAGAAAAAAGAAAAAAGAAAAAAGAAAAAAAGAAGAAAAAAAAAAGAAAAAAAAAGAAAGATGAGAATGTAGGGTTCAGCACTTTAGAAAACCATCCTTTACAAATCAAACACTTAGCAACGGGACAGCCTATCAGTTGCTAACATTAGGGAAGACAAGACCTTACAGTCTGATGGCTGAGGTCATCATCCTCACACATGACTGGGTCAAGAAGGAGCTGATGGGCCAGGTGATTTTATCACTGCATTTAGACAACAACGCACTATCACAGCAGTTTACATAGGTTTAAAATACATGTGCACCCTCTTTGAGCCCTGTTTTCTTTCCTTTCACACTAGTAGGGAACTGGGACCAATATTAGCCGCTCACACTAACACCATGATACCTCCCACTACAGAAAGGAGCTGATGAGCTATCCATTGTGCAGTGAAGCAAATGGTGTGTAAATACCAGGAGCCTAATGATACCTCTCTTTTCAGGGATCCCATCTCTTATTCATAGTAGAGTTTAAATTAAACTGCAAATTCTTTCTTCTCGCAAACCACTGCAATAAGAAAGAACTCCAGTCAAGTTAACAAAAATAGAGGTGTAAAACAAGTACTGCAAGATGCTCTTTGAAGCTATACATGTTACAGAAGGTGTAAATATTACTTGTATCAGGTGATCACAACTGCACCAATCACACAAGATCTGTGCAGACTAGAGTTTTTGTAATGGGTACACACAAATCCCACCTTTTCCTCTGTTCCCCACTGCTTCTGGCCCAGAGAAAAGCAGGGGGACATAGTTGTACTAAGCAAGCCTTGATTTCTAATTGTTTGGACAATCTGGAAGGGAATTATGTAACATAAACCAAAGCACTCATGTAAACTGACATGCTTTGCATAATTAAGCAACTAAACATCTACAGCATACCTCAGCACACCTCAGACCACTTCAAGCATTTGCCTTGTAGGTCAACTGAAGCCTTGTGGACAGCAGTTTGAAAGATGTTACATTAGGAAACCTTTGCTTACAGATAATTTTCTTATTGTTATTTAGGCATTTACATGAGTTATGACAATGTAGACAGCTTTTTTTCTCTTCCTGCTAATTGCTCACCATCCATTAGGGCAAGGACAGAAATCTGGATGGATATATTCACACCCTACTATTTTCACCCTTGTCTGTCACTCTTGAAGTCAAGGAGAGATAGGCTTGCAAAAGACCTGAGACACAGAGTAAAACACAAAGCCTGTGGTCAAGCAAAGAACCAGTTAGGCTCTTAGAAAGCAAATACCTTCTCCAAGACTATTCATCAGACTGCTGGCTTTGAGAGACAAAATGCTAAAAACATGGTTTTGTTTCCATTATTATGCTGTCTCTTTCTTTTTTCCCTTTCCCCCAGGATAAATGGGTAAGGGAAACACTGTTACTTTTGTTTACAGTTCATTTTAATTCTGAACTCAGAGGAGAGCACAAGTGAGATCCAGGCTTGCAATCCATTTCATTGTTTTGCCTGTGCTAACACAGAGACTCTCAAACCTGGGTCACAAGCACCATTGCAAGCATCAGATCGATGGACTTGTTTGAACAAAGAGGAAAAAATACAAAAGAATTGCTTCTTCTACCTCCCCTCCAAACACATACACCATTCTAAAAACAATTTTCCTTTCCCCTTGAGCAATAAAAAGAGGAATCGTGTGCATCATCACTTGCACACCCAAGAAAGGAGGCACCAGATACAAATTTGTTTATTACCTGATCAAAGGCTGCGTGTAGAAGGTGGCAATCCAAATGTCCTAACACATCTGGGTCCAGTTAGTGGGACACTGGTATAACTACTCTGAAATGTCTAGGTTTAAAGTATGTACTGATTTGCTCCCTTGGTTTTGGGAAGGGCAGGCCAGCTCCTGTATAAACCTACTGACCTGCTTTGTCAGGTCTGCCTGACTTGATGCAACATGATTCAATCTCTCACAGATACACAAATTGATTCTGAAATTAAATGCGATGATACACTAAATATCAAAATCCTAGATCATAATGGTGGCGCTTTTTTTTATCCAGTTTTAGTCATCTGACAGTAAAAAATTGCTTAAAGTGTCTTCTGATCTTACTGTGTAACACCACTGTTATGGATTCTCGCAGCCATATGGGTAATTGGGAACCCTGTGTAGCACACAGTTGCTCTGATTAGCTCCTCTCTTCATACACAGTGGGAATAAAAGCAGAATTAAGGATCAACTTTTCCTTATTGTTTCAGTTAGACCAGAAAAATTCCTTCAGAATATTTTATTTTAGTCATTTCTTTATGGCATGGCAAGTTATAAGGGCCTTGGTGCATGGTACTTGATTACATTGGAAGAGCTGAGCCCATGCCTCTGTACTGGAAACCTTGTGGCACACATGGTAAAGCTATTCATGACCCAAAACCTATGCCCCTACAGTTTCTACCCAGATGTAGTAAGATAAAGGTTGCAAACACCAATTTTATTTTTCGTCAGCACTCCAGGCTGTGTACCATTCAAAGGTGTAGAAGGTACTTCAGTCACTTTCCACAATAATCTCCGAGAACCAAGAAGGACAATGCAACTGAATCTGGTGCTACTCACAAGTTAGAGCTTGTACATAAGAAAGAATCCAGTTCAGTTCGTACAGCTGAAATGCAGAGATACAACAATGTACTTAACAAGTTATTAATGACTTGTCATATGGTAGTACCCAAGGTCCCAAGTCCTAGATGGGGACATTTCACATCAAGTCCTCTAAAGCCTAATTCAAAAGTGTAGGGACCTTCATACACAAAACCCACAATGCCCTTCCCTAACACTCTGAGACAGTCACTCGCTGCTACAAATTCTACCATACAACCTCCACTTTAAATGCAAACCCCCCCAGTGGCAGTAACAATTTGGATTAGCACTGTGATTCTCCCGCTGCCAAGGAAATAAAAATCTCCTACTACCACTATTCGAGATTTCTGTGGCAACTCAGTGAATAATGGCAAAAGCAGCTGCAAAATAGCAAGTGAACAAAGACTACAGTGATATAACAGTGACTCAACAACCTTTCAATTCAGCTATTAAACTGTCTGCAATTCCCTTTATGCTGCAGGTGACTCAAAAGTGATTGAGCAGAATTAATCTCTCCCTAGACCATTTAAAAAAAAAGTTCAAGTTTCAGTGCAGACTTGCTGAGGTCTTTCAAATCTGAGGTTCTTAAATATTCCTCCCTGCTGTAACGCCAATGAACCGAACGTCCAATGAACCAAATTGCAGCAGAGCTGAGTTTTAGAGGACTGACTTAAAAGAGTTATGTGAATTAAAAGTGTATATATTGAGATGATAAGCTTCCAGTTGAAATATAGGATATTGGAAACACCAACATTGAACTGCAAACTCTCTTGGTCTCTAACCAGGCACCTACTAAGTGCTAAGCACATGAGGTACTCACCTATGGAGCTCTGACTGACTGCAGGGATTATTATATTTTTTTTTATAATTCCATACTGAGACCACAGATAGTTGAGCATGTGAACAGCCGTTTTATGAGCTTAGCACTAATTTAAACACCTATTTAAGAGCCCCATGTGAAGAACAGGCTCCACAGCTCTGGCTTGGAAACCTGAAGCCCTGACTGAGACATGCGTATCCACAACTTGTGTTGTTTTATGATCTAAGAAGAGCAATTTTCCTCGCCTTGTAACAAACAGCTAAACTATAAACAGCAAGGGGTTTATGGAGCTTTTGCTGAGTGAAGGACAAAGTAAACCAAATTGATGAGTAAAATGATTAATGTGGGAAAGTCAAAGCTGTCTGGGGAAAAAACAGAAACCATATCACAGGTTTTTAAAGTTTACAAGAAAAATACAATCTGTACATTTCCCAAATGTTTGGGTAGGCTTCTCTTCTCCTTCCCACAACCACAGTTTTCCTAAACATCTTTGTGTTTTGGATTCAGGCCAGGACTACAGAACCAGAGGTGTCAGATGAGACTTATTTCAGGTGCATGAACTATGAAACTTAGCTGTAAGTGAATTTTGGATGGCAGTTTATCCATTCCAAACCTTATCTACATGATATTTAGCATCAAAGTGGGCATGCACTATAAAAGAGCAAAAGCATAATATTTCCCTTTCAGGAAACAGAAAGAAAACCAAATACATTCTAGGACACATGTAGAAATCTTAACATAACTAAGGCTAACACTGGGATGTGAGGTTTTTGTTTGTATAGATTGCTAGCTCTAAGGACAAGTTTACTAATGGAAGCTGATTATCAGACATGCCTATTTGCAGAATAACAAGACTCCCAGTTGGTTCAGTTGTTAGTGTTACTGCTCCTTGCAAAATTCTTTCTTTTGAGTGAAAATTCAATACATCTCTGCCAGCCCTCCTACACAGTAGAGCTGCAGAGAAAATTCAACTGTTCTTCACCCACCTCTCTCTAGGACATCCCAGTATCATTCAGTGCAGCAAATCCAGGAAGGTAGGGCTTTAAAACACAGACTCAGAATTCCTAAAATGAAAGAGCAGCTCATATCTCCATGCAATCAGAATGATCAGTCTTACTACACCCTCTCAACTGTTTAGTTCTGTTTTCTAATGGACCAAATAAATTTTTGTCTTCTTTGGGTTTGTTGGAGTTTCTCCATATGTGCATCTATGCCTGAAACCGAGTTTCTAGACATGCAATTACTCAACATCACTTACAGCCTCCATGTGAAAAGCTATAGTATTAGGGAAGCTCGACATCAGAGTTGCTTTGTCCAAGAGAGTGGACTGCTGAAGCCTGCATTGCTCTTTCATTTCTACAGTGTGCCTAAGCAGAATTTTGAATACTAAGACTTCAAACTATACTGAGCAAATGCATACCCAAAATCTAGCTTGCATCAGGCAAGAAGGGAAATTTTTCACTAACCTACCCTCCACACACAGACATCCAGGACCAAGGCAACAAAGAGAAAGCTTAGAGATGCACAGGCTCTTGGGGACCTAGATGAATTAAGAATGGTGTCTATACTATTAACAACAGCTTCTACAGACACATGTGCAATATTGCACAGTTCTTCCTCTCAAAAAGCATTATTGCAGAGAAGTGATTGGACTACAAGGAGCTTTGAAGAGCCTAGTGTCCCTATTTGACAGCTGAGTTATAAAAATGACAAAGCGCTCTTTCAGTTTTTATGAAGCAACAGCATCGCTCAAGAATTTTATGTACAATACACCAGAAAGCCAGTATCAAGTGGCTGAAGACATTTAGCTTTTTGCCCCTCATAACTACTGAAAATATGCAGGCATCTAAATGTAATCACACAACTTGTCCTGCATTATTACTCATGTCATGGCTTATCACCCTGGATACTCAGTGGCATTTATGAACATATTTAATGCTGATTTAAGCAACAGAAGAGTAAGCCAAAGAGTATTTTTATGATCTTAAAGTCAACTTTATCTGTTCTTAGGTTTCACTTCAGGTTTGAGCAGGGCCCGCTCACTGAAGACAGGTGTTCAGTTGCCTTTAGGTTTCTCTTGATCAGACTTGTCACATGGACATAGATTTCAGCCAGCACCACAGTCAGACAAGCAGCAGTCACTGCTTCACACCCATCCCCAAGGCGGTGATCACTCTGCTCCTCCTGCCAGATCAGCTGCCATGCTTTATCAAACTCCTGCTGAAAATACAGTTTTTCCTCTCCAGGTTACCTGCAGGTCTTAGGAGAGAAAAATCCCTTTTGATAAAGTCCACACTGTTCATCCTCAAAGGACTGGCTGGATACAGGTTAAGTGTAACTGAAATAGAACTTTGGCTATACTCCTGGATATGGCCTCAGAACGGAGCCCATATCAGACTGTATCTTGAAGGGGTGAGATTCACCCTGAAACTCATTCCCCCTTCCTTGAGTGACTCCTGATCATTCTGCAGAAATACAGCACTTACAAATGCTGGGATACAGCACAGATCTGCTACCAGACCCAGAATAAGGTGAACCCCTGTTATCTGTACAGAACCCATTATATTCCTGTGGGCCAGGAATATAATGGGTGTGCCAGAAATATAGTGGGTGTGACTGTACTTACGAGTCTTTGGTCCTGCCAAGAAGAACATCACCACATGGAGAGTCTGATGAGCACTGTAATGGTGAAGAATGGTTCTGGAAAACAAAATGCCCTCTAAGAATTAATGTATGGTATGAAAATGGTGGATATAGAGGGGATAAGCTAAAGCTACGGAGGCTCGACAAAACTGACACAGTCAGTTACCAGATAATGGCCACTTCCAAGTGTTTTATCTCAATTACCAACAGTTAGGCTACAAGGAGTAAAATGAAATTTCATCGAAGTAATTTGATTTTAACTGGGGTTTCAAAAACTGGTATTAAAAAATGGACTCATAATAAAAAGTAACTATGAACTCCTAAAGCAGGAAGGTGGAGGAATATTTTCACAAGAAAAATATTTTCCCAATATCATTCCTTCACTGCTTCGAGGCTTCCTACCTTACCTGTCTGGTGAAAAATACATGTTATTTGTTTGGTTTTGGAAAAAATATGCAAGCCTGTGTACCTTAACCAGCAGACCCTGGCAACGTTCCTATGGCCTGTAGATAGCAGTGAAGGGCAGGGTAGGACAGAGTTTGTGGTCAGACAGACTATCTCAGATTAGAACAAACAGTAGAGCTGGGAGAAGCAGAAAGGCTTTTGGGCACACAAATTGCAACCGAGTGCCGCCTGGGTGTTTGAAAACCTCTTTGACTCTTCCAGCTATATTTGCCTGTTTCATACAATACACGTTCTCTACAAACCTTGTGTTACTTATGTCCTTGGATTGTCACAACTTTAACAACACACAAAACAAAAATAATCAGCAAACAAAACAAATCAAGCTCTGGGTAGCAGTTACAGCTTCAGCATGCTCCTAAATGTAAAACATGTTAAACTGATTTTCTTCCTTGACAAAGTATATTCTATACGGGGTCACAAAGTCCATGAAGTTTAGTTTCACAACTGATATTCTGGTTTCATCCCAGTGACTGATATGAATAAGCACACAGTTTTACTTATTAGCTAATTATCTTCCCCCTCCCCATGAAAGGAAGAGTAGGCAAAACTAGTATACATACTTTTATACACTTTTATTTATTGCCTTTATTTCTAAACAAAGGTCCATTTGTGGAAATGAAAGCCCACGGGCAATGCGAAATGAAACCTCTTTTGCCCTGGCTAGACTGACAGAGGGGAATTTGCCCTGCCAGAGGCAAATTAGGAGTAATGCTGTTTATAAGAGCAAACCACCTCTGAATACAGTGAAATGACTGTCGTCTTTCTGGATCTAGCCTCTGTCCACAGACCTCACCAGATAACTGGCATCACAAAAAATAAATAAGAAGTTTTTTAAAGGTACATTGAGTTGACAAAATGAGTCTCAAATCAATTATACTGATGGCCTTTTTTGACACCTCTCATGCAGAAGACGCTGCTACTCCTGATGAATATTCACTCTCCTCTGAACAGGAGCCTAAAATGCAATGCATAAATTCACACTTCTCAAATAGGACATCTTTTGGAAGCCATCAAAATACAACATTCTACATCTATTTTTCCACTTTGGCTTGTCCTTTGTATTTCAATTAATTAAATATTAATTGCATATGGCTAGACGTACATAGCAAAGAAAACCACTGTGTTTACAAAGGTCAGGCCTCAATACTAAGGCCATACACATATCACTGTCATGTGAGCAAAAAGTGTTTCTCTCCCCTTAACACACATTCTTCATGCCATAAAAGACTTCCTCGAGATATTATAATTAATAATATACAATATATATATAATTACATATAATTTGATGGCAAAACAAACATTCTAGGGGAACCACAAGCAAATAATTAGCGTTCTTTTATGGGTAGCCAGTACCAGCCCCTAAGGTTTGGGCAAAGCAGGCCCCATACCTTGATGTAGTCCCAAAAATGAAAGCCTGAAGAGACACATATCAGAAGATCCAGGGGCTAAATGACAGAACATTGTTCTTGTCTGTGGAAAGGAGAATCTACCAGAAGAAGAACACCAGATACTAATCAGTGAAGGTAGAAACTGAAAATAGGATCATCAGGAACCATTACAGAATAGTAATTGCCAGAGACAATCTATGGGCTCTACCACAACACACAAAAAGTTGACCTTTCCACCAAGCAGTTATCTGAGAGACATACTTGTCCTGTGAAGCAGGGTGACCTCTGTGGAGCTGGACAATTCTGACCTCCAAGGAAAGTTTCACTGGCCAGTGATGGACAATAATGCTATTATTTTTTCCCCCTCACATTTAACCTCACTGTTTTGAATTTTGTTATGACTTAATGGGACTAGATTCCACCAACAATTAACACCATTAATTACATGCCAATGGCTCACAAATGACAAGTGCCTTACAACAGAGCAAACATTTTTATCTGTGGAGGAAATGGTGCCAAAAGGAAGATCTGAAGAACAGTTCAGGTTTAAAAGCAAAACACTAAGTGACTTAGCACTTATTTGCAAAACTGTTTCTAACCAAGATGTTTCTGTAATGACTCTGACAGATTCTCCAATTGCTCAGCACAAAGCGTGATGAGCACTCTGAAGCCTTTTTTCATTTATCGAGTCCCTAAAGGGACATGCAACACCACTAAGGAAGCACCACCATTCTCCCTCAACGAAGTTCGAGCTACCTGTATGGGTTGCCCCACAAAGAGCACACTGCAGCAATCTTACAGTTTCTTGTGTGTTTTCCAAAGATACTTGAACTCACAGACAAAAGAAGTGTGACCTTACTTCAGAGGAGTTTTCAGTGCTCCTCAGGGCAGAGACTGACTTCATTTATGTCTTGTACATACAAAGAACATAGACTTAACAAAATAGAAGATTTGATCTAATTTCCTCCTTTACCGACATGCACTTGAGCCAAGCAGAATACATGAGGTAAAATCTCATCTGTTCAGGGTCTACCGAGAAAGACAAGGGAGTAATAATATTAGGATTCAGTGTTCTGGACAAGAGGACATCACCTCACAAAAGGGCCCCTTTCTCACTTCAAGAACTGAGGCACAAATGAAAGGAGTATCTTTGTGTGAGCTAAGAAGCTACTGAGAAGGCTGAGCAGTTTGGAAATGTAAAATGAGGCTTATGATGTTTAAATAATAGAATTGCTTCAATTAAAATTAATTAGAAAAAGGAGATAGTCTTCAAGCACCCAATAGGGTGAGGGGGGAAATCATTATATTGACCAATATAATTGCTTTAACCATATCATTAGATTCTTTCTCCCTGAACAATCCATCCATTCCATCCAGTACAGCCTCTGCAACAAACAAGAAGGGAAGAAGCAACTTTCATCCCTCTATAACCCCTTTAATTCTCAGAGCAGGTCCACCATGGTCAAAACTGCCTGCAGTCTCAATAATGATCTTCTTTACATGATTTACATGTAAGTAAAAATGAATATTAACTGCAAGAAGAAATTCTAGAAACCCCAACAGAACAGAAGTACCATCTGCTATTGTCACCCTTGGGGATCAACAGCAACGCTTAGCCTACCAGCCTTCCTCACAGACCTTTACTTGGGCAAACACAGCAGCTTACAGGAGTAACAGTTGTTTGCCCTTGTATTCATCAGCTGGAGAAAGAACAAAGCAAACTGTCAACAGGGTTTAGATGTACTAGTTGCCAGTTCTGCAGGACATCTGCCCACAGGGAAGTATGGCTCTCCTCATCCCATACTCTTGCTTCCTTTGAAATGCCACAAACACTCATCATCTCAAGGAGAGCTGGGTCAGGCAGCTGATTCTGGGTACACCTTGGGTTATTTTTTCTGGATTACCCAGTAGGAAAATGCCAAAGAAGTGAGAGAGAGTCAGGCGGCTACCTCTGGCAGCGAAGTAGACTAAGATCTTGGCCGATAGCAATCACGGGTTCCTTATGGATTGAAGTCACTGCTGCATGCACATGATATGGCTTAAAACTGGGCAACTTTTCAAAGAAGGGGAAACACCCACTCATGAGCCCAAAGGCCACCCCTCTGCCAAATCCCAAAACCAGCTTCCAAGCATTTGGGGTACTCCACCTCACGGAGAAGGCAGCCGCCAGGATGCGTTTGCTAGTTTGTTTTAATGTAAAGCAATGCTGGCCTCCTAGTCTTGTTCCTGGGAAAGGATCAACATTTTTTTTTTTCGGATGAAAAGCTAAAAATAATAAAGTGGTGAGATAGCCTAGACAGAAAATTTCAGCCAAAATGCTTATGATTTGGTAACACTATAATCAATTGAGAAGTGTTTAGGACAGAGAGCTGAGGTGATTTTAATGGGTGTTTTACCAAAATTCTTACTGCAATTAGAACAGAGACAGAAAAAAAAAAAAATCCTTTACAGCTCATGCTAGATACCATACATAGGCAGCATCTTTGAACTGGCACAGGTTAACCTCGATCGACAGGCAAGGCTGGTACCAGCAGGTAGCTTTCTACACTATAGGTTTCCTTTTAATTAACATGGTTAGATACCGACAGAAGCCTGTGCAGAAAGTTCTCTTCAAAACTGTGCATGGGCATCCTCCAGCAAAAACTCACAAGGGTCAAGGGCAGGAAGCAGCACAGGCAAGCAGACGAACCAGCACACTCACTGTGGATGCACTTATCCTATTAACCAGCCATCCTGCTGGGTACAAAGGCTCTGTGCCTCACCTTATGAGGCAAGGATTGAAATGACGATGGAATTGGAAGTGGAAATCTAATAATAAAACTCAAGGCAGGAGCATCATCTCAGGTGCTTATCTGAATGGTTACTGTTTTGAAGAGGAGGAGAGAGGTAAGCAACAGAAAAGAGCAAGGGGACATCCTCTCCCTGCCAGGGTCTGCTCTGCCCTGCCTGCACAGCATCAGTACTTACTCGAGCACTACCCTATCTGAGTTTTGAAGTTTATAAGCCTGGGATAGGAATTTCTCCATTTGTTCTTAGTAGATTTATCTGGCTGCTTTCCAAAGCTCTGGTCTGCTCCAGGGGTGATGCATTTTGTTGTTGTTGTTTCGAGAAGTTTAATTAGGCAACTGGAATCAAGTGCCAAAAATACCCTCTGCACAGAGTTCTGTCCCAAATAAAACCTGATTACTGTAAGTAAGGGCCATGCCTTGAGAGAATTTACAATCCTCACACTATTTTCAGTCCAGGTTTTCTCTTTGCTCATTTGGGAGGATGAGAAAAAAGTAGAGATCAGTCAGATGGTGGTATTTCTCACTGGCACTTAAAGGGTTTCTGCTCATCAGCTAATTGTTTTTGAAGCTTCCAATGCTTGTATAACACATACTGGAATTTTTCTTTGCACTGGGGGATAGCAGAATAAGTACACATTTCCAATCTGAATTTCAGTTTAATGTCTCTCTTTCAGGAGGCACTGTATGCAGTCAGACCAATGTAAAGCAGCTTCCTGAGAAGTCAGGGAAGTGGTAGCAGTGTGACAGCACCATGTTTTACTCTTTAGAGCTACCTATTTCCAACACAACAGTCAAACTATGGCCACTTTCAACAACTTTTGACTGCCACATCACCCACCAACTGTTGCATGGTTGAATTCAGCACTGCCTTGGGAAATTAGAGTGTACTCATCTACAACAAAATTCACAGAAAGAAGGCAGGCAGTCTTCCCCCTTATGCTGGCTAAATGGGATTTTGCAGAATGAGAGATTAACCCAGTCTTTGTTAGGAAAAGTCTGGCATTGGTGACTCCCTGGAAAGGATCCATTTTCTAATGTTATGGAGAAAAGCCCTCAAGATAGTGAAGCACATTTTCTCTACTCCTTGAAGTTCCATCCAAGTTTTATTGCTTTATAAACAGCAGAAAAAAAAAAATGCTACTTCCTTTCCCTTGTTGGTGTTCCTCAGAAAACAACATCAGCCTGTCAAGTAATAACTGAATGTAAAAAGAAAATGTAAAAAAATTGGAAAGAGCTGGGTCTATCTGCCAAAGCAGTTCTGTGCTCCACCACTGGGAAGGCAGGCTGATGCAGCTGAGAAGATGCCTCCTCTCCACCAGATTCCTACCTGGCCTCACTCACCACCTATCCTGGGAACCCCCAGTTCAGGAAAGAAGTCTGCTGCTGTGAAGGATGAAAAGAGAGCATTCCCTCTTGGAGCCAAGAGTCCCCTTCCTGCCCTCTGGGTAACGGCCATACTCGCTGGTGGCAGGAGATATTTTAATCCACACCATTATCTGCCCAGACATTGCTTATGAATTTAGCTAGGCCTTTTGATTAGTCTATGAACCTTTAATCAAGAACTGTCTGTCCTTGAAGAAGGAAAACATATAAAAACATATAAACCAAATGGAATTAGAGATTATACTGTTTTTATGTAGTTTTGTACTGTCAGCTAAACAACAATTACTGCTCTCCTTAAGTTAACTGGTTTCATTATAAAACTAAAAGTCATGCCCATAGGTCAAAAAGACCCTTGCCCAGTTGAAGACTGTTCCCCTGTGCTTGTGTAGTAGCAGAAGTATGGAGTCAGCAGTATTATAATTGTATGTAAATTACTAACCAATCACTGTAAAGAGGGCGGGCTTAGAAATTGCTACCTTTGTAATAAATACAGCACAGAGAGTTTTGTTTGGTATGCTTGATTTGTGGGAAACCACCAAGCACCCAGGCTTGTGCAACCCTGAAACAAACCATCAATGTCTCTCCTGAGTGTGTGACAACTGGACTCACTGCACACTGGGCAACGAATCTGCTCTTTTGGACAACACACATGCCACACCAAATGCTGTAGCCACCTTGACCTACAGGCTCTCTACTCACCAGATAAAATTCTCAAAAATGTCTTAGCCCCTCAGTGGATCAGGGGATTAATGGAGAAAGATCTCAGCCAAAAGCCCATGAAAATATGGTAAAACCTCACTAAAAAGGTACCAGAACCAGCATGCAAACAAAACAGGACATCAAATTCTACTTTGCTCTCTTTGCTATGTTTTTAAACATAGCTTTAACTATCCTTTTGGGTTCTGAAAAAAATTCTGTCTGTGCAAAGGGAGGTTTATAGTCCATTTCATCCATCTCTGTAAGATTTCAACCACTCTGTGAGAAGGAAAGCTTTCACTTGAGACCAACAGATCATGCAATACAGGGAGTGATGTGCAGAGCAACCACATAAGTAACTGCAAGACTAGAGAGGACTCATCCACAGACCTTCCCTCCAGCAGTGGTGCTGTGAACCAACCAGCGCTGAGCACCCAAGAGGGACGCAGGCACCCGGGATGAGTGACGTACCCAGAGTCAGATCAAGCTTACAGCTGAGAAGACACGATGTTGAGTTCACGTCTCCTGACTCTCCTACTTTGTTCTGTTGCTTTGCACCTCATGCAGTCCTTGACAGAGGGCAGAGGGAGCTCACCTGTTCTTTCAGGCAGCTGACAGGACAGGACAAACATGCTTTTCAGTTCCTGGTCCAGACAGTCATGAGTGTTAAAAGCAGGCAATTAAAATCACATTTCCTCCTGTCAGCAATTTCAGGAACAGTCCTTCACAAATACCCATGTTCATCTGTTTTACATGCAGTTTAGTTCCATCAGAACTGATGTCTCTAACAATAGCTTAGCATCTCATAAGCACAATGTGCACATCACCTTTTGATGGCTGCTTGCTTGGAGTGCCAGGTAGACTGCCCAGTATAAAGGAGGGTTAATGAACAGCAGTCCTTTTTCAACACAGCTGAAGAATACTTCATTTTCTATATGTATTCAGCTAACACTGTCTTTCTGGAACATATCTAGTTATTTAAAATCCCAGAGCAGGTGCTGGTTTCTCTGCTATGAAATAATAAATGCCTATAAGGAAATGATAAAGAAACACATGGTCTAAGAGGAGCTCAGCCCAGCAGGCTTGCAGTGTGATGTTGCCCGGCCATTTTATAATTAACACTCAAAATACTGAAGTGCACATGTCAAATTCATGCAGTTTAACAGTCTGGAGTTCAGTGTGGGATTAGCTGTACCTAATCCTTTCTGCTCTGCTGTACAGCAGCTGCAGCCAAAGCATAGGCTCTTGGGCTGGCAGCGAGAAATCCTCAGCATCTTTCCCACAGTCCCTACATTTCTATGCTCTCAGCACACCCACCCGCACGCACAACTACTTTCTTATCTCCTGCTTCCTTGGACCTGCTTTCAGTTTATTTATCCTTCTGTGACACTTACCCTTTGTTCCCCAAATTCCATTTTATTTTCCTCTACTGTTTACCCTTAGCTCTGCTAAAAAGTGCGATGCTTTCCCTCTTGCCTGCTCTTTGAGACCTATAAGCTCAAACAGATTTCCTATTTACTCTCCTGGTTAATATAGAAAAGATCAGATTGAAAAACAAGACAATCCACTCTCACCTCAAGCTTCTCAAAGAGAAGCACTCTGGTGACTTCTGTTGCCTTTGATGGTTGAGATAAGGTTCTTTTATAGCCATGAGGAGATTTATTTTCAGAATAAGCAGGTCCTGAACACAGACACTGGCTGTTCCAGATTAGAGAACAAGGTGAAAAATCCAGAGACAGCAGCAGAAGAGATTACAGTGTAACAAAACGGAGTCATAGTTCACAAACTGTAAACTCAGCAGCTAGCACTGCAGCCTAGTGGGTGTTTTGGGTGTCACTTTAACCATCCTGCCTGGGAATGGGCCCAAAACAGTGCATCCTCCACCATTTTGCCTATTAGTGCAGCAGAAGCAGTAGCAGAGAGTATTTGTGTAATACATTCAGTGATTGCCACATAGTACTCAATATCCTGCTAATAAGGTCTAGGTCCAAGTGAGGACATGAACTATACCACTCATCCCCTTCCATTTTTTCCTTCCTTGCTTACTCTCCCCACTAAACAGGGGTTCAGGATCATTCCAAAAAGAATACAAATAAATAAAATTTAAGATCTATGTATTTTATTATCATCATTGCAAATATCACTCAAGAAAAAGGGAGTGGGAGTGCAAGTTAAGACATCTGAACGCAGCTCTCTGCAAATGCTGCTGTTAGTAATTCAGTCACATCAACAGAATTATACAGGTCTAGAGTGAATGTAAAAGAAGCATCTCTTACTGCATGAGTCATAGCTCCCAATGGCTGTATCAAGTGGTGAAAAAACCCTTCTAGACCTCTTCACTTGATCTTTGGTTTCACTCATTTTTGGAACACTACCTTAGCTGAAGAGCCAGAAATAAGGAAGATCCATGTGAATCATCTGCTCTTGGCAGTCCGTGCCTTCCAGCAGAGCATCATCTTAACATTCCCACAGTTTGTGGGTGATGCTGGAGAACTCTTCTAGCAGTCACTCAAAGTGACCAGCAGGCACCTTAGGTGAGGTAACCCTCCTAAAACTGCCTCCTCCCGCAACTCATCAGTCCCTTCACCTCCTTTTGGCTGCCCAGCTCAGGCAATGAAAAAAAATCCTACAGCAGTATGCACAATTACACCAAAACCTGTCAATTGTCTTCTTTCTGCTTTTCTGTGTCATAAA
Source organism: Ceryle rudis (assembly GCA_033439905.1). Taxonomy (NCBI): domain Eukaryota; kingdom Metazoa; phylum Chordata; class Aves; order Coraciiformes; family Cerylidae; genus Ceryle; species Ceryle rudis. Next base: position 40,008 of record JAAGNO010014622.1, read on the forward strand.
TGGTGCTATTATCCAGTGCTTCTATGGCCTGACATATTTTCTAACTAATAACACATCTGATTAGCACTTCAGCCAGATCCCACCAACCCTTCCCACATTTTACTTAATGAATTAATCTGAAATTCATGTCAGAACGTCTGGTAAGAAGCATTTTTATAAGTGGGAACACTGAACAAGCCACTTTTTAATAAGGAATAAGTACTTGCAATAGTTATTCTTAATGAAAAATGGAAGGTGGTAGTGGTAGGAGTACTCAAGAGCTCATAATAGTGGGTTTAAATTGCATCAAGGAATATTTAAAACAGACATTAGGAAAAGCTTTCTAATGCTCAGAGTAGTAACAGATTCACTCTGACTTTCTGAAGAGTCTACAGAATACCACCACTGAAGGTTTGCATTACAAGGTTAGACAAACATCTGTTGGAAACAAATGATCCTGCCCTGAGGGAAGGGCAGACTTTGATGCTCCCTGGAGCATCTTTCCATCTGCATATTTTTGTGGGTTTTCTATGTTCTGCTCTGACAGCACCAATGGGATGGTTGTGGCAGTAGCTGCATTCTGCCAAGGACAGCACCTTGAGCCCCACCACCTCAGCTCCTGCTACCACCAGGGATGATTTCTCACTTGTAAAATCCTAAGCCTTACTCAAGAGCTATTCCTCCACACCACTGCAAAATGTGCCACGTGGCAGCTTCAGGAAAATGGTGGTGGTGGGTCAAAATCAATTCCCCAGTGAGGTTTGAGCAAGGTGAGGCAAGCCTTGCCTGCCATCTCTCAGGCAACCCTACCTGTTGAGATAGGAAAAGCCCTGGACTCCAGGCTAAGCAATCTGAACTCAGAAAATGTACAAAAAAACCAGCATCAGCATGAAGACAGGCTGTTTACCGCGTGGGCTGGTGGGGGGGGTCATGGCTAGTCTCTGCTGGCTTTTCTTGATTGCAAGGATATAGGTATGCACTGGAGATACGTTTCATCAGTGGACTTTAATCCCCTCTGTATAAACCGTCTCTTCATCAAGCTTTAACCACATCATGAACAACTATACACCCTCTCTGTCACATATATCCTAAAGTAGCCCCAGGACTCTCCAAAAGTAACAGGGCAATTTTGGGTTTACTTGGGTTGGTTTTTGTTGTTTGTTTGTTTTGGGTGCTTGTTTTTTTTAACAGTTATCTTAACAGCTGTTAAAAGCTGGGAAGAAACAAGTGCATTCCAGACAATTATGGAGGAAGTGGGTGGTTAGAAGTGACACAAGGAGCTGAGGGCCTTCATGCAGGCAGGCACTATTTTTAAACCCTGATGTGGAATGTTTGTTCTGCTCGGAGAAAATCCATTCCCCCATACTGTGCCATGCCCACTCACTTTAAAATGAAAGCCTTCAAACACCGGCCATCTACTCTTTCTAGTCTCTGCTGTAAGACTAGGTAGATAACTTCTTCATGGGAAGCACATTAGATCCTAGAGACTCTGGAAATAATTTTTTTCTCCCTGTAAGAATTTCCTTCCCAGTTGCTTTCTACCAGGAGTAGCACAATTACTGTCTCCAACACATACTCATGACTAATATTTAATCTCCGTATTAAAACACAACTCACCATGGCTGTTTCTCTCCACTTAGCTAGCACAAGTGCAAAGCATTGCTGTTGATCCCAGTACTGGGGTATTTTTTAAACAGGGAAGGGCAAAAGGAGAAAAAAAAAAAAAAATAGTGCACTTTCCACTATGTCTCTATAACTGCTGAGACAGGGACTGTTTCTGTGCTACCTTGTCTAGGATCAAGAGTGTCAGCCTACCTTCTCCAGGACTCAGGGTACAGTCAGAGGGCAGGGCAGCTACGGTCTGTACTTCAGGTACAAAAAAATAATGCATGCATTTAAGATCCTGAGGCACCGACACCATGAGGTCCTGAGACACACAGTGGGATATGCCAGCCTGTGGAAGTGCACTGGGGAGGGGAACTGCATGGACAAAGCATCGCTGACTTGATAGAGCCAGAGCCCCAGCACTCTCGCCTTAGCTCTTACCAAGTTTGACAGCTTATGAAATTCCGACATATTGTTCCTGTCATTTGCTCCTCCATCGCACCCTGCAGGAGTGCAGCCTGTGGTTCCCCAAAGGGGACAAGCTGCCACAGCATCACTGGCCTCTCCACCCAGGAGCCACTGGCCTGACCTACTGTCACCTGTGGGATAGACCAGAGCACCATCAGCACTGAAGCAGCTCAATGGAATTTCAGAAAAATCCAGTTATCTCCTCTTCAGTGCAAACACAGACTTGTCGATACTACTAGTGCTATTTTTTTTTTTCCTGTGGGAAATGCATTACTGATCAATACAGCATGTGCTACTTTGTGAGAAGATGAGTAATTGGATGAATTACGAACAGCAGGTCCTTCACTTCTGCTGAGACTATCCTTCATCCATTCCTTCTTCTCTGCATAAATTCTGCCTGACATCTTAGGAGTGAGACAGTGAAAGATCTCACAGACAGAATAAGATTCATGATTAGATCTTTATCTGCAAGTCATGTCTTCTCAATTCATGAAAAAAAAAAAAAAAAAAATCAGGGTTAAGTCTCCTCCTCTCCTTAATTCAAGTCAAATCCTTCAACCCACACTGAGCATGGGGATGAATCAGGAAAGAGGAAGATAAGACTGTCAAATACAACACTTGGCCACTTTCTCACTATTATCATAGTGAAGTTTTATAGACAGGCACCAAGGGTCTTAAATTAAATGTCAAATATTATCTGGCACTGGGAACATGAAGTATAGTCATCTACAGGGAGAAGCCTAACAGCTTTGCTCTGCTTCTCAAAACAGCAGTTGCCTCATTCAGCTCATTGGGTAAATGAGCCACCATTTGCCAGACAAAATCTGTGTTCAAAGCCACAAAACCCAACAACTTCCCAAAGTCTACAGTGCTGTTGCAAAGGCACATTTCTAGGAATTGCTCATAATCATCCAGATTTCAGAAAATGTTGCACCAAAGAGAGAAATTCTGCTTTTAGAAAAGCAGAGTAATTTAGATAGTCATACCTTTCCTAAGTACCTGATTCTGTTGACAAGGAGTATTCTGTGCCCCCAAAGACATGGGCTGCAACCTTCCCACTGTATGGGGAGCTACACTGAAAGCAGGAGGAGAACAGCAGCTCCCAACTGGCACAAGTGGGCACCCTTGCATGCCTAAGCACATGCAGGAAAATACATGGTAATTACAGCTGCCTCCCTGATGTATAACATTCATTTTAAGTGGGGTTTTGGGGTGTAGAAACTAGACTTAGAGGAGTGCCAGGAAACAGCTACAGTGCATGGCATGTCTGCCTTGGGGGGAAAAAAATAATCCATGGGAATGATGATCCCAGTCAGACCATAACACCACAATCATGTTTGGACATGCAGAGGCCAGGAAGGAGAGTAATGCACAAGACACAAGCAGAGAGAGATCCAAATTAATTCTTGACATTTCTTACTGAAAAAAATCTTTTCCCACACCCTCACAAGGGCAGACTCAATGCCTGCTGAAGTCAAGTGCTCCACATTAGCTGTGGAAGGAAATGGAAGAGTGGATGAAAACACGAAAATAGAAGACAAAGCAAATGTACACCATAAGAGTTCTGTTTAGGTGCACAAGACACCCTTCTTCTCTCATCTCATAACAGAAAGCACTAAAAAGGCTCTTTCCAGGATGAAGATTTTCAAAGTTTTAATGACTGCAAAGAGGAGAAGAAATTCTAGATGTGCTGAGCTCCAGAAGTGATGCAGGATCCACTCTACCCCATGGTCATGAGACAAGACTGCTGGCCCTTGCAGCTGTTTAATTAAAGAAATAAAATACAATGTTGGGCATTAAGGAGGGGATGCTGCAATCCATCCAAGCTATAGCAGAGAAAGGAAAGGCCACAAGATTTGTAGGAGATGAAACCATAAATCTTCATCCATCCTTTGCAGAGCTCTAATGTTAATGCTAAAAATAACTAGAGCACCTGTGGGATCTCAACATTAGGATTAATCAAGTCTTGAGGTGATAGGGGGTGGGGAGGGAGCAGCAGAGGAACAAAGGGTGGAAGGATTTCAGGACCTGAGCGTACCGACAAGGACGCGGTGTCCAGAGAACAAGCTGCCGTTTGTTCCTGGCTGAGGCAGATGTTCCCTAAGGATTACAGCAGGGGAAGGAAGGGGAAAAAAATCGGCCAGGCACAAAAGCACACTGAGAAACAGATCAAGCTAGAGCAGAGCTGCCAGCCTTCCCTACCCCCAGTATTAAAGCTTAATTAGTCTAAGATCTCCTATTAAGGACTATGAGCCAGGAGAGTCTATCTAGAAGCTGCATGTCTTCAGTCACAACTTTCCTCCATGGCCTTTCAGATGTCTAGCATTGGCTTGTTACTGCTACACAACTTCCACGTTTGATGCAAACATCACAAGTGCTAAAGTGACTCAGCAGCTTGAAAGGGTAGAGACTATCAATGTGCTCCACGGGAAAAGAGATGCTTCGGGTTAGAGATGGGAAAGACCTATTGGGGTATCTTGGCTAGTCATTCTAGTCTCTAGTTTATGCTATTATTTTATCCTCTTCAATTTGTATCAAAATAAGGCAGCTAAACTGCTGGGGTCTTCCTGAAAAGGAAATTATTACTGACTTAGAGGTTTGGGACTTCTTTGTAATGTGTGATGCCAATGTGTTTTTCTTCAGTCATGAAAAGCTTCTTGTACAAAACACTGTAATCTGATTCCTACCAATATACTTTATTTTACAAATATGCTGTGAATTAGAAGCCATCTTTCTTCTTTTATGGTTGTTTATAAAATGGTAATACTAGATGTTGGCTTTGCCCTCTAGCTTCCTCTTTCCCAATGCCTCAGTGAAAGCTCCAAAGCCACATAATTTGATACTTCCATTTTGGGATTTTGGTTAGCAAATTAGGATTTACACTAGCTGTAACCATTAGTGGCTCTTGCTCCGATGTCAGCTGGAGGATCCAGTACTCTAGAAGCTGTGCCTTCTCTCCTATTTCCAAAAAGACCTCCAGGCAGCTTTGCCATATTCACTCTCCCAATCACATTACTTCTAAACGTGTTTCCTGACATTGCATGAAAAGCTGAGAACAACTTTGACTTCTGTATGGTGCTCCAGTTTGACCTCAGCTACAGCCTGGAAAAGTCTAGACCTTTCATGTGATGCTTGTCCAAAAGCCATGTTAGAATGAAAGCTAGCCCGTAAGGTAAAAACTGTGGTACAAGTTCATTAAGTGCTTGTCTGCAGTTCAGAGAGAAAAATCCAACAAACCTACACATACCAGTTACATGTTCGTACTCAGAAAACTGAGGGGGAAAGATACGACTTACTACTAGGCACAGTAAAAGCCTGCTTTCTGGTTTGGTGGTTTTTTGGGGTTTTGGGTTTTTTTTGTTGTTGTTGTTGTTGTTTGTTTTGGGTTCTGTTTTTTTTGTTTTGTTTTGTTTCTGGGGGTTTTTTTGTTTTTTTTTGATTGGCAGGCTTAATTAGAGCTTAATGCACTGTTCAGATAGGCATTAACAATACACTGTGCTTGGATCAAGGAGAATGAAAGGCAAGAGCAAGCAAGCGAACACTCAAACAAGCAAATCCCTTCTGCAACTTACTTTTGGGTCTGTGAACTTGAACTTCAGCCTTTCCACCATCTCTGGCCTGAGCGAGTTCAGCACAACAGGCTCTGTTCTGTAAGGATTAGGAGCAGAGGGCACTAGACAGCACTTATTTCAACTGTACAAAGCACAACAAAGACTCTCAGTAAACAATAGGAGGCAGCAATTTTTTCAGCTTATTCTATCAGCCAAGTTGCAGCAAAACTATGAATACATTAAAGGCTGACCTTATGGGACTGCTTTTGTTCAGTCAAAAGGACCAGGAAAGAATGAAGGAAAAAAAAAAGAAAAAAAAAAAAAAGAAAGCATGAATTGGGAAAAGAAAATGAAAAAAAAAAAAAAAAGAAAAAGAAAAGAAAGAATAGCTGCCAAGTGAACTGGGAGACCTGCTAGATTCAAAATTAAATGCAACTGCAGAGGCAATTCATTTTTCTCATGGCTTTTTTGCATCCTTGTTAATGAAGCTGGGCTATGAGAGATATTCTTGGATGCTCCACAGCCACCACCAAAGTCAGTGTGGCTCAGGAGCTTGTGGGAGGCACTCAGTCCTTGCCTGTGCAGGTGTTAAATTCGCTCTCTAGAATGCACATTGAGTGCCTGATAATTAATACTCTGAATTTCTATTTTGATTTATTTATAAATGGGAATAGAGAGAGATTTTAAAAGTACTAATAAAGAAAGCAATCAAGGATGCATGCTTCAGAAGAGAAAAAATGAAATGTGAGGCACTTAAGGAATACCTGAAATATTTGTTTCCTTTGCTTCAACTACTCCCTGAAAGAAATTGTTGCTCTTATTTGAGAGGCAGCAGCTTGTTGACAAATGAAAGAGTTGAAACAGAGTCTAATGGAGACTTTTACAGAAGCTTTTTCTGATTTTATCTACAGAATTTAACAGAAAAGAATCCAAAAAATGTGCTGACATCCTGCTAGAGGGAGGTTTAGATAATAAACCCCTGATTCAAATGCCAACATCCAAAATGTCAGTCCTCAAGCTCCCACCTAATCCTAAAGACACTTGAGTGTCTGCCAACAAAATACTTTACATACCCTTTCCCCTCTTCCCGTCTAGCATGGAGACCACCTAAGTCTCAAAGACCAAACAGCCTGGCAGCACCTTTGCACATTGTTTCCCATCTAATTCATCTGCTGAACCATTCTTCTGCCTTTGCCACAGACATGCCACATGTAAAACAAAATGAAGCAATGCTTTCACGATACCCTTGCCTTGTGTAGCCAGAGCCCTTCTAACAAAGATCAGGCTCAGTGATGCTGTCTGCTTGATAAGACCTAAAGCCAGGTCCTCTCAAAGAGAAGTGCTCCGGTTCTTGTTCTTGCTGGATCTTTTGGGGCAGGACTCAAAATCTCAGTATCAGCTCCACCCTGTATAAGTAGTTAGCTATCAGTCAGAATACAGAAAAAGGAGAAAATTCATTGCTGTATATCCCAAGCTGAAACAGGCATTCTCCTTAACATGGAAAACAAAGGATAAAGCTTAAATTCTTTATTTCTCCTAAGCATTTCTGTCTGCCAATCTCATGGACCCATATTCTAGCTTTCTTATTTCACCTCCTCAGGCAGTAACAGGTCTCACATGTAACAGAGAAAGTCTAGGCCCCAGATAAGAGTATTTGGTATACAGTAGTTGCCTGCTGGCTCCAAAGCTGGGAGATGTGATGCCTAGACTGAGACTCTTTCCCAAATCTAGCCCCTCACAGATGCCACTCTTGACAAACTCCCTCTTGTTCACATACTCAAGGCTGGGGAGAATGCAGGAGGTCCTCTTTGTTTTTGTTCCCAGCCATCTACCCCAAGTACCAGCAAGAATACGGAATTCTGACATCAAGTTGCTGCTATTTTTGCTTTATCCTGATAACACCCTCCACCACAGCTCACCGGCGATTAGAGACAGCTACACCAAACTGGCACCATCTGCTATGAGGCACTTTGGCTCTGACCTCCACTCCCAGCTGGGGACAAAAAAGTGGTGTAGATACCCTACCTTGCCCTGGTCCCAACCTTCCAGTCCAGAGACATGTCACAGCACTGACAAGCATGGTCAATGCTAGTACAGAAGCCTCCCAAAAGTGAACAGGTGGCAAAGACCAGGATAAACTAACTGTACCCCCAGAGACTAGGGGAGTTAGGAAAGATCACCTCCCAGGGGCACTGATGGCTTCCAACAACAGTACCAACAATGTGGGCTTTTTGGATGCACCTTGACTGACCCTAAAGCATCCCTTTGGATGCAGTGAATGCTTCCTTCCCATACTGACAACTACCACTACCTCAAGACTTCACTTCATGGTACTCATCACACTGCAGAAAAGCCCCTCTAAAATCCACTTACATGACTGTCACAAAAAAACCCAAAAAACAAACAAACAACTATTTCACATGTTTTTTGTTTCTGGTGCACAGAAATGAATTAATTTCCCCTGCCTCTCTCCCTCCTTTCTCTCTCAAAGTCTCGTGATGCTTATAGAGTGCCAATCACTAGACTTCCTAGGTACCGCATCCTCCACTTTGGACAAAACAATTATCTCTTGAGCAATCAGCTCATGACATAACAAGCATAAACAGCAGCAAGAGATAAAAATGAAAAGCAACAATGTTTTCACACAGGTGCCACAAGTCACCAAACAAGGAAACTGAAAACTCCTAACATATGGTATGCTGGCAGAATTGCTTCCAAATAGGTACCTTTTTTCCAAGCCGCGTCAGTGTCAAGTGTCCTGAGGGACTAGTAATACTCAAGACAGAAGGCAGAATGACTTAAATGAGCCAAGCAGCATCCCAATAGTCCATTAACATCCCCCAAAGTGACTGATAGAGGCAGAAATCAAGAGCGTTTTTTCCCCCCTCTCTTGAGATACTGCAGACACCAAACACAAAATCAGAGCGGTTTATATACAAGTTCCACAGCTTCAGCTGTGGCCTGGCTCCACTTCAGTAGCTCTGCTGATCAGCACGGGGCAATCTCTGCACTTTTGGTTTCCCTTGCTACATGGCTCTTCTGCCAATGACAGCACTGTTCCAACTGGTTTGCATTACTGCACTCTCTTAAAGAAGCATTAAGAAACTAGTAAGTAGGCACAACAGCAACATGCAGGGGCACTTCTACGCAGGGGTGGGAGGTAAGTCCTTTAGGCTTACACACGCACACATTACAGGCAACATGATCTATCCCTGTGCTACAAAATGTTAGGCGTTAAAGCCTTTCCAATATGGACAAAGCCAACAATTTGAAGTACGCACAAATACTAATCCAACTTCTATGTTCTCCACCAGACCCAAGCTCCATCCCCACGTCAGGAAGCCTACACATAGATGTGGGTGCTCTCCTGCAAGGCACTTCTAACATCTAACAATTTTACCAGTATGAGTGCCCTCAAGCTAAGGCCCACCTCACACAGATGGTGCAGCCAGGTTCCAAGTGCCTGGGAGGGTGTCGCAGGATGCATGATGAACACAAACCTGCTAGCTCGTTTCAAGAAAAATAGTACCCCAAGGAAATTAAAGCTTTAGCTAGCAAGTATTTACCTTGCTGGTAATGGAGATGGGAGCATCGTGATTAGGTTTGGGTAAATATAAATCAGTAACATTCAATTAATTTCACCTGTGTACATTATGATATAAATAAGAGTGAGCATGGACAAGGGCAGAGTTTGCCTAGCTTGCAGGGAGCAGAGGAATCCTGCAGTGGCAGAAAGGACTGGCAGTAATGTCACTGCAACACCAAGCTAGCTGGACACTGCTTTGCTCCAAACCAGACTCCAGGGAAGACCTTAAGAAGGTGAGGTCTTCTCAACAGCTCAAGTCTATACTTTCTTTTAGCAGCTGCTTGAACCAAAGCATAGAAAGTAAGAAGGGATTCTCACCTCCTCCAGAAGCAGGAATACTCAAGAGCAAATTAAACTCAGATAGCCATGTTTATTCCTGATACTTGACGATTTCTTGGTTTGCTTAATGTTTAAAGACAAGATACGGACAAACAAGAATACTCACAGCTACCTAGCAACCTTACTTGTGTGAGTGGGTCTGTGGTTTGACACTTCCTCTACAAAACAAGAAAGCTGTAATCTTTAAGAGGAACCTGAAGAATTAAAGAAAGACCACAGGCTCTTCCCTAGAAATTTCAAGTTATATTTCTTCTGTTCCTCTAGATAACAGCTCTCATTTCTCAGAAGCTTTAACATGCCTAATTTCCACTGAAGTCATAGCAGAACCCAAGCACAAAACAGTAGCTGTTTTTCATAAACCCTAGGAACTCACATCCCAACTTTACATACAAAACATGCTAGAGTCATTACATTATGTAAGTTTTTCTTACTGTGCTTTAATCTAGCATTGGCAAAAAAAACTTCACTGGTAGCCTTTTTGCTAACACTGCCAGCTGAGACAGTACCTATGTTGTATGCACTACCAATAGCACCTATGGCCATCACATGGCAACAGCCTTCCATCATGGTTAGATGCAACTTGGAAGCTAGAGAATTGACATTTTGCTAACAAACCCCCCTGAACCAGTCCATCCTCTTCTCTCACTAAAGCAGCAGTTGACGAGAAACTTACCAAAGCATCCAGCTGTGAAGGAACATGGGAGAACATAGGGAGCACTTTGCTTCTTCCACCGGTTGTTTTGGCTGATCATGAACAATATTGTTGGATAAGTTACTCCCCAAATCCAGAGTTTCATCTGAATACCCACCCCACCATCACTACACGCCCAGTGTTTATTCTAGTAGCTACAAAAATTAACACTATGATTTAAAAGCATCCCACTGTTATTAGGAAAGCAGCCATCAAGCAACTTCCTGGGAGGTGTGCAGGAAGACCTACCAGGGTTATGAGGACACATTGCACCAGCACGGTCCTGGAGCAGCCCTGAAGCTCCCACCTGACAGGGCATGAAGACTGCACAATCAGCCACCTCCTGGAGTGACACGGCAGGAATCTGGGGAGAGCAGTGTTCAGGAGAGGCCAGTCAAGTGATAGGCGCATAAAGAAAATCCATCACTGCAACGATTATCAAGAGCCACATGCACAATTACAACATAACCAGGAGCTTCCTGTTTTTTCCCTCACAGAAAGCACACGTTGCTGGGGACTGGTGGCATCTGCCCCTCCCTCACACACTTTTGAGCACCCTTGACCCCGTCTTCAGATTGTCCCCAACCATTCTTTTCCGCAGTGGTACCTCCACACCATATATATACGTATATACAAGTGCTCCTCAGCTTTAACAGAGAAGCCATCTCCTAATGGCTCTCGAGGGTTGGCCAAGTATGTCCTGGCCGCTTCACCCCCCCCGCCAATGGCTCTGCACGACCGCCGGTGTTTTCCCGGCTGTTTGGGCAGCATGAGGGTGGACTGCTCGGGGTTTCCCCACTACCGCCGGCGCAGGGACGGACAAACGCCCGCCACTCGCTGCGGTCCGACACCGAGAGCCGCTCGGACCGGCGGGGCTCAGTCCGGCGGGGCTCAGTCCGGCGGATCCCGGAGCGCGGCGCGGCCAGTCCAGGTTAGCTCGCCGCGACGACCCCCGCAGTGCAGTCCGCCTCGGTTCGGTTCGGTTCGGTTCGGTTCGGTCCGGCCCGGTTCGGTTCGGCTCGGCTCGACCTCCGCGTGAGGGGCGGGGCGGGGCGGGGCAGGACTCTCCGGCGCCTTAAAGCGGCGATACCTCCCTCGTGGGGTCACTGGCGGAGCTGCCGTGCGAAGCCGCGGCTCGGGGGAGCCCAGCAGCCCCCACCCCCCCGAAACGTGCCCTCAGGTGGCCTGAACACGCGGCGTTCTGCAACGCATACACCCGCACCCCTGCACACAGAGAGTTTCCTCAGCGGCAGCGAATTCACTCTACATCACCAGGGACTCACTGTTGCTGTGGAGCAAGCTATTATCCTTCATCTTGTTCTCAGCTATCACTACAATTAGTACGGTTGTGTGCTCGGTGTCGCACCTCCGGAGTGGTGGGCGTTTGTCCATCTGCACCGTGGTCCAGTGACGTATGACGTGGACATTAGGCGATGCAGACATGTGCACATCAAATCTTTTATTACTTACTTGGGGAAAGTTCCTGCTCTGGCACCACTACCTGTTTGCTTCTAGATGCTTAACCCCGATCGTCGTGTTCTCTGCTTTTGCTCTTGCAGAGCAGAAGATGAGGATGGCACCTCGTCCCATGGCAAAATCCACCATGGAAAACTCGCAGGGAAAAACAGTCATTAGCAGTGACCTTTTTTTATTGCACTAAAAGGAGGCCAACATAATGCTATTAGCTGTGTCCCAGCTTGTTTGTGGAGATGCTTTGTTTCATTACAGCTGTGCTCAAGCACTTTATTTGATCACATCCAGCCGGCCCAGCACTTAGGCTTGTAGCAGCTCATCTTTTGCTGCAGGCAGCAAACAAGCCCATGGCTTGAACCTCAATGCCTGTGGCCCATGGTTGCCATGTGCTTCGTAGGTGAATGTGACCAGAGCTCTTTCCCACAAAAGCCATGGCAGCCAGAGCCAGCATCACTCCCAAACCCACTGATGACGATGCAGAGGCACCTTCCCATCCATGTGAAGGGAGTGCTCGGGACAGGACCTGTGGCTCTGGTAAGGGAGGTGAGCGCAGGTGGCTGAGAATTATGGTGCTGAACGTTTGAAGTGATCAGTGAAGAGGGATGCAGCCCCCAAGGTTGCTCCAGTGCAAAATACACTGGCTGAGCTAGCATAGGAACAGGACATGGCATTTGAATCCAGAGCTGCGGTGGTACAAACCTTGCGCTTATGAGCATTTATCAGTTTGCTTTCATACAAAATCACAGTTAACAGTCAAAATGCCATTTGGACACCAATTTTAGACCTTACTTCCTCATCTGACCATGGCAGGAGGAAAGCCACTCCCCTGGCAGCTCAGAAAACCCCTCTACACCCCAGGGAATCCCTTGGTAGAGAAATCAGCAGTGCAGCTCCCTGCCATAGGTGCCCCATGGAGGGATGGCTGTAGGAGAGGGGATGTGAGTGTTGTTCTCTGCTCCTCTATATTTTGTAATGCATCAGACCACCGCATCTCCTTGGGGGCTTTTGAAACAACGCTTGTCAAGAAAGAAGTCGAAGGCCCTAGAGAGCCATCTGATGAAGAGCAAGCCAGTTTTTATGTGCTCTAAACCCTCCCACCCAATTTCTCCCCTGCTGCCAGGCAGTCCACCCCTTCCAGCATGCATTAACGAACATCACAAGCCTATTGGAAAAAGTGCTGGAAATGAAAAATGAAATGTACTCTATTTAGTCTTCAATTAAGGAAGAAGAGTTTACTCCATCTCTCTAGGGCAGCAAAAACTGGAGCAGAGTGTTAGGTTCATTGAACATTAATGATCTTTTCCTATTATGCTAAATTATTGTTTCCTTAGCCAGTGATCAAATACAATAGCTTTATTAAAGCCCATTTCAGTTAGAAAAAAGAAAGGGCCTTTCTGCTGCGGTAGCTCTTCTGAATGACAAAGAATCAAGGGCCCTACACCAGGGTGATTGTTGGAAACAAGGGAAGCGCTGCTTCTGCAGATGCCCTCACCTTTCCCCCACCCCAGTAACAGAGACATTGAGCTGCCTGAATGAGAAGTTAATTTCAGCTCCGTGCTCACCTAATTGTCGGCTCCTGTGGCCCCCTCCTCTACCCGGCAGGCACTGCTGAGCAGGTCCCTGGTGGTGCCGTGCCCAGCGGTACACAGAGCTTGCCCCCCCTCTCCCCCCCAAATTTAAAAACCCTAAAAAGCCATTTAACTCATGACCCAGGCTGGATTGCAGTGTGTGCTTTCGGCAGCAAGGAGCAACTACACACCATAATAATCCAATCCTGTGGGGAAAAGATGATCTGAAGCAAAATGAGCCAATTTTGGTACAAGCCTATGGAGGCAATGCTACACTTTTTAGATAAAATGAAATGAAACAATTTCAGCGGAGTTCTGTGGAGGCCACAGTCCAATGTAATTACAATGGCAAATGATGTTTCCGATGTAAGTATGCTGCTGCTGAAAGGAGAGGATATGAAGCCATGGCAAATACAATAGATTTAAAAAAATACGGTTCAATTAAGTTAGGGGAACATTGTAAACCACTTCTGAAATATATTTATTAATACCACACCCCCTCTGTGTCCTCCTCTGCACTATAGTGCTCTTGTGAGATGATGGCCTCTCTCCCGTGTCTTGACACTACCCTGCGTGCTGTTCATGAACACCAGCTACACAGCCTCATCTGCTGCAAGAGTTAAACACAGAGGCAGAGGGATTGTCTCCAGAAGTCTCTGAGCTGAGTGGCTTTGCTCCCTTCTTCCTACCTGCTTGCCCAAGATGGATGAGCACCTTGGCCCTGCTGGCTCATTCAGCTGTTGGGGATCGTTCTGCAGCACTCACAGACATTGATCCTCGCAACACTCTCCTGCAGTATTTAAAATGCTATTGCTCCTTAATCTGCAACATACACAAAAAAATTACTTATCTGGCCCACAGGTCAAATCTGAGTGGGTTTGGGTGGGAAATGGGAACGATCCATGCCACTTGCATAGCAGGAGGAGGGGAGGGTGCTGGCAGAGGAATGCTGCTGAGCACATGGAGAACAAGTCCAGCAACCCCCCTCGGTGAACAAGATTTGCTTAATTTCAACAAGACATTTTCAAGCTATGGGAACTTAAATTCTAAAGTTGTTTCTCCCTGCTCCAGTCTGTCTCTGTTTTGCCATCCATGCCGTAGTGCCCTCCAATGTTAAATATTACGCTTGAAATCTACCTGGATAAGTTGAAGATCAATCAGCTCCCAGTTTTGCATCCATGGCAACACATACTTTACATATCATTTTATCCTGAACAAAGGAAAATTAAATACTTGATGTGAAAAGACTTGGGGTTTCAGGGAAGAAGGAGGAAGGGGGGAGGGAACAGGCTTTGCCTCCAGGTGCAAACCTGTCATACAGAATCCTTAATGCAATGCACTTAAGAAAAGTGTTGATAGAGCAAAACTTGAGGCTCTGTGAGAAGCATATGAATGCCAGACTTATTTCAGCTGACACTACTCTAATGCAAACCAACACAGCTATCACCAACCATCACCAGACAATCATGCAAACAAGTCGTTCTCAAGAAGTTATAACAGAAAAAAAGACACCCAACCCCCACACCCAAAACCTCACCAAGAGAGATCAAACATTTACATTTTGGACTAATCACATTCTAAACCTGATTTTGATCTGATTTCTACTGGCAGAAGTAGAGAAAATCATTCTTCAAGCTGCAGTGGTTTAAATTAAAAGAAAGTCCTTCCCGTGTTCCCGAACTCTGCAAATGTTGCTAATACTGGGTGGTATTTGTGATTACACTGGGTTTGATATCTAATGATCTACGAAAGCCTCACTGATGATTTAAATTCATTACTTTTCTGTCTTAATAAAGGCATATTTACTTTCTCTTTTTTTCAAACCCAGTTGTTCTGAAGTTGGGTAGAACAGTAATTAAATTAGGTAGTCAACAGCATAAAGTAGCCTGATTTTCCCCTGCTGTGTCCCTAGGGTTTTATTTACACAATCACAGAGTGAGCACAAAGCAAAACCCAACACAGTTCTTGTACTGTTTAATTTTACAATCATTATGATCCTCACTTTTAAAAGTGCAAATTCCTACACCAGTAGCAAGGCAGCGGAACAATCACTTCCTAGTTGTGTGTCTATCCACACGCAAAAACAGCACTGACATCCCAAATCTTTCTAAGCCATTACTGTGCCCCCAGTAAGTGCACATACCTATGTTAATGGATAATGCTGCACTGGCTCCTCCAATCAAGCAGATTCAAATCTCAGTTTTAAAGCTCTTCTCTTTAAGGGACAGCTTTGAACCAGGTGTGCTGTGAGGCTGCGTGTGCTCCTGCTATGGCAAGAGGAACTCAAGCACAGGGTCGGGCCAGATGATGGGTGGTAGCGGGCAGTACTTGCTACAAGCAAGTCCAGAGTCAACCCCAGAGGTGTCGGTGAGTCACGTCAGAGTAACCACTGCACAAACTTGCAACTGCACATTACAAGCCTGACACTCCTGAGTCAACCATACCTAAGGAGCTGGAGCTTGGCCCAAAAGGCTTCACCAGCACAGAGCTTCTTCCTGATCTCGTTAGTAGTGTATCCGAAGATGGTCTAGCTGGATGCTAGCACAGGCAGGTAGGCACAAAGACCATAATCTCAACAGAAAATTTGTACAGTTGATACAGCACTGTTGGGTAAAACCTCATAGATTGTCAGCATACTTTAAGGTTGTGTATTAAGCCATATCCCCAGGGTGGGGATACCCAGAAGACAACAGATGTAGGCATGTGAGCTATTGATGCCATGCTTGTGCTCATTAAGAAAAAAATACAGTGTAAATATGGGGGAAAAGAGAAGTAATTCATCTGGATACTGAGGAGTGCCTGCAGTCAGGTCATTCCATTAAATCCACATCACTGCCCTTTGAGGCACATCACACAAGGAGTGGGAGAAATATGAGAACGACAAAGATGTCACATTAAATACAGGCTATAACCATGTCACCGCTGTCTTGTACTTGCAATTATGACCCTTAGGCTTGTAACTATAATCCCAGGACTGCATTACCTTTTCTTTACTCTGAAGTCTGCCTGGTGTTGGGAAACAACGTGAGCTCTGAAATGTGGCTGTGATGCTCCTGTGAGTGATGGCAGAAACACAGCACTGGGCAGAGGTGCGGGGGAAGCCAAGCAGCAGGAGAAAGCTTTCTGCTGGCTCCTGACAGCAGTGTGGGCGGCCTGAGCTGCCAGCTGCCAGCTCGGCGAAAGCAGGTCCCCTGAGGGGCCATGAACAAGGGCCCCTCCTGCCCATGGCAGATGGCAAAGGCTCCCGCCAGCCCACAGTGTCAAGAGTACCTCTGAAGCAAGAGCGTGCTGCTGCCTGCACAGCGTGGCTAGCAGATAAAAACTCGTGTCCATGTCTTGGTGGCTTCATTGGGAGCTTCACCTTAGCTTACCTCCACCTTTGATGCAATATTTGCTACAGCTTACCCATCAGTGGCCTTGCTTTCCTGTTGAGTTAGGCACTGTGGCTCTGCCAGTGCCATGCAACATGCCCTTGGCTTCTCCATTCCTCTTTTCCTCTCTGTAACACAAAGGCAAGGAAACTCTCTACCAGAGCACTGCCTAACTCCTCTTTGTAAAGTGCTTCGAATCCATCATCAAATGCTCTGCAAAAGTCTAAAGCACTAGCATAACATCGTCAAGATTACCACAGTATTTATTGTACTGCTATCTCTGAGTGGCCCATGTCATTATCATTAAGCATGAATATTATTATTTATTATCTACCCGTGCTGTATCTCAGCTCCTTGGCAGTTATACAGAGATGCCATAAATTCTTTTCTTACATTTGTCCTTTCCCAACTATTTCAGGAAGATGTACATGCATCCAAAATATTAGAAGTCAAAATTCTGTCACTTCTAATGCACAAAAGGCTTCATCTGTCACACCTATATTTTTCAGCTATTATGCAAACTGAGAACTGAAATGTTTACAAACTTTGTGAGTAATTTGTATCAGGTAGGATAATTTTTAAAGTTGCTCTGTGAGTACACTTTTCTTTCTATGAAGAAATTCCCTTGATGACTGTGAACATACCGATAGTTGCTGGAAGTGAAAGAAATGGATGGATATCATTAAATTGACAGCAGATTGAAATATTACAATGAATCAAACATTTCATCATAAAATATTACATCATGTGCTCCTTACCAGTCTAGCTGGTGTTTCTGCAGCACTATACATAAGCATGGGTAGGTCCTCCTTGCCAGAAGAGCAAAGAGGAGATAGCTGTCACGGTTTAGGGTCAGGGCAGCCCCTTAGACCTATAACAGACGCTCTCTGTTAACCCCCCTCCCTTCCCAAAGGGGAAGAGAAAAGGAATAAGGGAGAGAGACTTAGTGAT
>JAAGNO010014622.1:57689-69301 GCA_033439905.1 Ceryle rudis
AAGTGCTGTTAGTTAGAAGTACTGAACTGAAAAGTAAAATCACTGAACAGAATTAGTTCTGTTCTCACTCAAACCAGGACAGTAGCACACCCCATGGGGCAGGCAGACTTGTCTGTGTGTGGTATAGTGTACCAGCATGTGAAAATACCAGTGGTATAGCAGAACTTATAGCAAAACATGGACAGGAGCAAAAAATGAACTAGATGGTAAAGAAAATGAGTTGAGTGGTTTGGATGGGGCAAGGGGTCAATATGCTCAAGTTCCCTTTCCAGATGCAGCATTTGCTCATTCCCACGTAGCCCATGGCAAGGCAATCAAATCTGCCAGCGTGTCATAAATAAGGATTTAAGCTTTTTACATACCATCATAGGAACAGACAAGTTCGCTGGAGCATGTTCCTTCCTGCTGTCCAGACTCTGCTGAGTCTCTGGTGGAATCAGCCATCCCAAACCCCACATTCTGGTGGTGTCCCTGTCCCAGCCTTTCCAATGGCAGGGACCACAAACCTTGGCTGATCATTACATAGCTGCACCATCAGCTTGCGGGACACCTCTCCCTGCTCCCTGATGGATCCTTCTGCTTTTGCTCCTCAGCTCCAAGGTTGTATCCCGTGTTGTAAGAGCAGCTTTAGCTGCCAAAGTGCTGAAGATGATCCTGGCAGGGAGAAGCACCAAGTCTGGAGCAAAGCAATACATTTCATTAGCAAATATACAGAAACACCCCATTTTTTGCCACTTAGTACCTGCTAGAAATCATATGTTGGGTTTCCCACTTGTGTTGGACAAGAGCTGTGTCTGTCCTGGCTCCTGGCCCCAAGCACAGCCCACAACGTAGGACATATGGCCGCACAACCATGGGTCCGGCTGTGCCTGGGGCCAGCTGGAGCGCAGCAAAGCTGTGGCACAATGCTCATGGCAGACAGGGTGACTACTCCTGGAGAAGCCCAGCTCTGTCCCCTGCACCAGCTGCCACACTGCCGACGCCGGATTACACTTACATCCCTGGGACAAGAACAGATCTTGCAGCTTCCCAGGCCACCTGTTTTGGTCCTGTCTGTACACGCTTTGGGGTTGCTCAGTGGCTTAAATATCTATTTTCAACTGAAGGGGGTGGGGGGTGAAGAAAGAGAAAGGGAGATGGTTGTGCTGGGGCTCATCCTGAGGGTTTTCTTCTCCCAGGACCAAACAAAGCCTCTTTAACACTTGCACTCACCAGTGTCCCAATTCACATCAGCTGCTGACCCTGTGTATGCATCTGTGATTTACATACTAACCCAAACTGCCCATACCCTCACAAAGCATGAGGACATCACCCATGAAGCAAACAAGTCTTAAATCCGTACTTCAATATGTAACCTACCTGTCCTATGCCTCTTTGATCAGCAACAGCTTTCCTGATGTCACCAAAAGCACTTTTAAGAGACAGGATTGCCATGTGGTCTTATAGGAAATAGATGTTGTCACGTGAAGAAGTTGTCTGCACTCTCTTCAGCAAAAAGGAGCTAAACCTGACAGCTTGACAGAGGGAAAAAAAAAAAAAAAAAGTAGCCTGATTTGTTAAGATACACAAGGAAAAAAATCTAAATATTCACTTTTACAAAATATATGAAGAAATAATTTTAATGACTTTTATGGGAATAGCTTAATTGCAGGGAATACCATTTGTCAAGTTTACGGTACAGTTACTGCAGTGTCCTGACTGTGTAGCAGAGGTCTGAAAAATGAAACTGCCTAGACACTCATTACTGACAAAAAGTGCTTCATTGATGTGCCTTGATGAGGAGCAAAATACAAGTGAAATAACTATCTAGACTATTCACTGTCAAGTAAATTACATTTCTAATTTCACTTTAAACATCTGAAGCACCAATAGAAACTTAAGGAAGGGAAATGGTTAGGTTTTCTTCTTAAAGAAAAACAGGAGACTTAACCCAGGAGCATCTTGGGATGCTGGTTGACAAAAAGTTCATCATGAGCAAACAATGTGCAAGTGCAGCCAAGAAAGCCCCAGACGTATCCTGGGCTGCATCAGAAATGCAGCCAGCAGGTCAAGGGAGGTGATTCTCCCCCTCTGCTCCACTTCAGTGAGACCCCACCTGGAGTACTGCATCCAGCTCTGGAGCCCCCAACACAAGAAGTACAGGGACCTGTTCGAGTGAGTCCAGAGGAGGGCCATGAAAATGATCAGAGGCCTAGGACACCTCTCCTACAAGGACAGGCTGAGGGAGCTGGGGCTGTTCAACTTAGAGAAGAAAAGGCTCAGGGAAGACCTTCTTACAGCCTTCTAGTATCTGAAGGGGACTTACAAGAAAGATGAGGAGGGACTTTTTACAAGGGCTTGTAGTGACAGCATGAGTGGTAATGGCTTCAAACTGGAAGAAGGTAGGTTTAGATAAGAATTTAGGAAGAAGTTCTTCACTCTGAGGGGGGTGAAACACTGGAACAAGTTGCCCAGGGAAGATGTGGTTGCTCCATCCCTGGATGTGTTCAAGACCAGGTTGGAGGGGACTTTGAACAACTTGAGCAACCAGTGGAAGGTGTCCCTGCCTATGCAGGGTGGTTGGAACTAGATAGTCTTTAAGGTTCTTTCCGACCCAAACCATTCTATGATCTGTTTAATTGCTCCATATCAGCTCCAACCACTCATCATCATTTCAGCAGCTCCATAAAAAATTACAAACTGGCAAGGAAACTGTCAGTCATCAGTTGTGGTCCTTTGTTCTACAGCTGACAGGGACCTGAAGAGCCTGGTTAGCAGCTCCTCTGTGCTGGCTTGCATGTGGGGGATAAATGGCTGCACTGGGCTCTGTCATCTGTGATTTCAGGAGCCTCAGGCTCTGTCACTGGACAGCATCCCATGTAATGCATTGTGCTGGTCCTCAGGCTGTTCCTGCCCACCTCTGCACTGTGCCATTTTGCTGTCTACTAGCCACTGTAATGAACCTTGAAAGAAATATAGCTGGACTCAATGTGACATTCCCAGTTTGAACATTTTGTAATTATTATTATTATTTGCTGCTACTTTTGATAAATTTCTACACAGGTAGTTGTTTTTTATGAGCCAGAAGATGACTCTGTCATTTTTGGCACAACATGAAATATACCTTGATAGAGGAGCTCGTAAAACCTCCTGTCATCCTGACTCTCACAGTAGGCTCCAGTTAGCTGGACTCCTGGCAATCTGCTGGCTTGGTTGGCAAAGAAAGGAGGAACAAGAAACACTGTCACTCACCCTTGTCATTTCTAAAAGAGGGATGAAGTGTATCTTAAAAAATACTCATCATGGATATATACTCATCACCAGCTTTTGCCTAGGAAGTGCAGGCAAATTCATACTCTTACGCCTGCAGGGCTGCAAATCAGAAAAGAACTTGGCCTGTTACTTGTGTTTAACAAATTGCAAACAGAGAGCCTGGTTTTGATCTCTGGCAGCTATCAAACCAGGATTATCTCCACTGAGCAGTTGCCTTGCTGGGTAGCTGGTGTTAAGGGAAATAATACCATTAATATCCTCCAGATCCTTACATCCAGGTTCATCCATAATGTACACCGCCTGATTCTGCACTGCATTGTTAAAAAATAACTCTTTGGCACATGAGTAAATCCTGCATGTTTTTAACAAAACCAAAGGAAATTATTACTTTTCCTTAGCTTGAACATAGTGGAGGGCGTTGAGAAGTTTGGGGATGATGGAGGTGACACAGCTAAACTAAAGCAAGTTGACTAAATGCGATCACTTAAACAAATAGATTCTGCAAGCAGACTCATAGCTTGTCTACAAGAAATCATGTATGGATAAAAAAAAAAAAAAAAAAATCACAACGGCAGCTTTAAACTATAGTATATTAATGCCCTTTCCCTCACAGCAGGACACTAAAAGAAAATGGGCAAGATAGGCACATTAAAAAATGATGACTCCTCTGACTGGAACACATGATATGCAGAAATACACCCCTCTTCTTTTGTGCAGACATTGGAAATACTGATGTAAAATGTGTCTGTTCCTTACCTCATTCATTACTGGGTTGCGTTTGTGCGTTACTATCACTTGAGGTAAATGCCTGCCTGTCCTCACGGCAAGGCATCTGTTAAGATCCCAGACATGAGGGAAGAAGGCTTTTAGCAGAAGAGGGAGTTTAAGGGATAGGTAGTTGGTGGGGAGGGGAGCAAACACGGACACATGGACAGCTGCCATTTGCTTTGGGAACAAAGCCCTTCAGCTACATTTCAGTTAAAATAGAAAATCAACTTCAACTCAGTCCATACAGATAAATAGTAACTTTAACTCCCCCACATGCTTTTAGGGAACATGAAGAGTAGCGTAACAGCAGTAAGGGGGCCCTCCCAGCCTCACTCCTCACCCAAATCCACACTGACCCCAAACCTCTGAATCCTCACCATCGCACAGCTGAGAGCCTAAGCTCTGAGAATACCTGAAGGCTGACAGGATCCCCATTTGGACTGCTGACAGCAGTCCAAAATAGTCCAGGAAACACTGGGCAGTTACATACTTGGATACTGAAATATATACCTGGATTTTATGGCCCTGAAAGGAAGCATTTTCATTAACTGCTCACGACTCAGAATGGGGAAAATAAAAACATTTTCAACATTTCATGAATTTTGGTAAATAATATTGAATAGGTTGAATTAAATATTGAAGGTAGTAAAAATTATTTAATATATATAATGGTATGCAGGCTGAAATCCCTCAAATAACAAAAATATTTAATGACAGGTTTTGAAAATGAGCCTGTGCTTTCAAGATCACAGATTTTCTGTGGTCTACACAGGAGAAGGGCAGGTCCCCTGTACTTGAGTGCCAAGAGCCTCCTGGTACACACATTTTTCATCTTGTTCTGTGACACAGGCCACCTAGAAAAGACCCATTTTAGAGGATGTTGCAGGAAACCTGTCACAGAAGGAAGAGAAAGTGACTGTGGGGGACATGCTACCTCTGCACCCATGCAATTTCCTTAAAGGATGTTTGCAGCTTGCCATCAACAGGATTTGACAGGATTCAACTGTTTCTCTATCCTTTTCCTGGAGTGCTTTTCTCTCCATTACCGTGTCTTTCTATACTTTGAGAAGTGGCGCACGCAAATTCATTAAATGCGTCTAGTGCCCCAAAATCCTTTTCTTTTTTTGAACTTTCACGCCTTTGATTACTTCTTTGAAAACACCTTCTGCTGGCTTGACACCAAGGGCTGTCTTTTGACACTGTGTGACACTTAAAAGAGCCCAGGTGACAGAGGATAGACAAGCATGATGATATTTTTGCAGTACATGCAATGGTACAACTTAAATCTGACCGTATTAATTGTATTATAATATGCTGTAACTTACCCTTCCCCTGCTTGTATTCTGATTGTATCCCTCCTGAAATCCCACTAACTGCATTTCCCTCCCTGGGATAGGAACTGGAGGGGTCTGGGTCTTCAGGATTCTGCTCAATTTTCCTTCCATCTGTGATAGCTGCATTTTGCACTCCGTCTTCCCTTGGGTTTGTTTCATTGCAGATATGGTCTGAGTGCCACATGCACAAAACCCCACAACCCCGAATCCACAAGAAGTGGTTGAACAGCAGGATAACTCAAAACCAGCCAGTCTCATTGCATCACCAGACCCTCTTTGTTATCCTATTACTGTCATTCATCCTCCAAAAATCCAGCTGGAGCTCGAGTGCAGCGCTGGCTTGCTTTCCAATGGGATTATTCTCATTCTTTTGTCTGCACACCTCCTTTCACACCTGCACAAGGCAGCAGTCCCGATTCACATGGGCCTGCGCGCCTGCTTCTTTTCCATAAACTCATCCTATGTCTCCGCCTGCAGCAGGCAATGGAAAGCCACAGCATGAGAAGGGGTTAAGACTTAACAGATAGAACGCTTTGCTCCTGCCCCATATGTAAAGTACCCTGAGTTACATTAAATAGCCTCCGAGGGTGGGACTGGTAATGTTTGTCAAAGTACCAGTCACTTTGCAACAAATTATTCCTTATGGACACGAGTCACCAAGTTGGGAAATAACTTTGGCTCAGATGAGTGTGCCTTACTTCAGTGGGGAGAGCGACATTAGCGCTCAAGACTGCAAGGTAAGAGGTTTTCTAGGTCACTGAGAGTTACAAGAGCTGTGCGGGCGCCTGCCAGGCACTGCTTACTGTGCAGACCAGCCCCTTCTCGTGGGAGCTTCACCGTGTCCAACCCAGGGAGCACAGCTCTGAAGGAACGATTAAATTTTATGCTGTGCTTGCAAAATAGGAATAACATGCAAAATGGGATTAAGTCTTAATACGATCTCCTATCCAAGCTACTCCTGGACCACCTTGTAATGTCAGTGAGAAAATTCATATTACCATTAAAAAAAAAAAAATGCACCAAACTTCAAAGGGAAAGCAAACCACAAAAACTATGCTGGCGATGTTAAGAGCATGCTGCACGCCCAGTAAGTCAAAGTGTAACTAACTGTATTTTCACTGTCTTCTACTGACCCCAAGTTATTTCCCAAACCTTTGAATGGACTGACAGGGCCTCAGTCAGGCAGCGAAGTGTGGCGCCAGCGGTCTACTCGACTCCATCCCCAGGGCAGCTGCTTTTGTGTGCAAGGCGAGGAGACACCACGCCTGGAAAGAGCTTCCCAAGCAGCAAGTGAAATTCTGAAAGGGAAATCCACAATGAAAATAAACCAAGATTGGAAATTCAGATACAAGGGAACAAAAGCAAAGGCAATTCATGCTGTGAATGCTGGTCTTGCTTTCTTCACTAAATGGGAACCCCACCAAATTCACCCAGACTTTGCTGTCCGGTGCTCCCTGGGGGTGCAGTAGCCACTGGAAACACAATTTTGACACCCCTGAGGCAGTTCTCAGAACTGTGAACTTGGTCCTCCCTTCACACTAGTAGGATTTGGAGGTAACATCCCAGTGATTATGAACTCAAGCCGGGAGTAGCAACAACCCCCTGCCCTACACACCTATTCAGAATACAAGGAAAGAAAGTCTGGGGGAGGCATTCTGAATTAAGTCAGGGTAACACAAAAATATGGGACTTAATTAAGTGCATTCAAATTACAACATCCTCTAGATATTTTTTCCTGGTTTTCTTTTTTCTTTTGATTAGTTGGTTTTAGGGTTTTTTGGGGGTGATTTTGGGGTGATTTTTTATATTTGTTTTTAGTTTTGGTTTGGTTTTGTGGGTTTTGGTTGGTTGGTTTTGATTTTTGTTTTGGTTTTTTTTTTCCTGAAGCTAATGTTATCAGTTAAGCATGTGAGTTTCCACAGAGCTGAAAACCAGACCTCCTGTCTTGCATCTGAGGTAGACAGCATGCTGCCAACCCCATCCCAGCTTTTCAAGACTTTACTCAGATCTGTGTAACAGCCCACATCTGACCGAGGCACCAGTAAGCACATCCTTAACTGAAAGCCTGGGAAAACTCGTGGGAAGTGCACCCTTAAAGGTTCTGCTTAGCGAGGCCTATAGCCCGATTCTGACACAAGTTACGGAGCCGATTCCTTGAACCTCACATAAAAGCACTGCTGAGCTGCTGGCAATGCACAGCCAGAACCAGCTGATCCTGCTATGGAGAACAACCTCCTACTCACAACTTGCAAATCCTGAAGTCTTCTCATTCTTAAATAAGCAATGATCTTCCTTGCCTGTCCCATTACTGTAACTCAAAGGAAACTACACTAGAAGAAAACAGACAAGTGCCATTGAAATTATACTACAGAGAATTTTACGGAGTTTTGCCCCTTGGTTCCACAGAAAGACAAACATCCCACAGCATATACAGCTAAAATGGCATACAAAAAGTGCACCAGACCACTAATTTACAAAGCACTTAAAGTTTGCCTTAAAGAAATCACATGGAAGAAATTTTTCCTTAATGTGGTGGTAATTCAAAGTTTTCTCTGGCACAGAAGCTGATGATCTGCACCATTAGAATAAAATGCAGCAACAAAGTGAAATATCATCTGTCCAAGCTAGTTTTCTCCATCCTCTTTGAACATTCACCAGTAGCACAGCATTTCTAGTTTCACACCAACCTACAACTACACCATTTTTGAACAAGTAACCTATATATAACTTGAGGTAGTTACCAATCACCAAAAAGAAAGCCCTATTTGTTCTCAAAAGGTGTAACTATCTAGGCTCTGGCTCTAAAGCTGTTGCAGAGGAGGTTTATTTCCCATTAGCCATCAGAAGCACAGTTGTGCCATACTTACAGAAGTACTGAAACAAAAATGAAACCTTAGATGTTTGTGGCACAGCAGTTTCCTCTTACAGTGGTTTAAAATGTATGCCAGCAGTTTATTATTTGAATATATTTTCATTAGGTGAATGCGACAGAGCTGCTGCATTTGTTGCAAAGCAATGCTAAAGAAGAATTAAGAATTACACAGTTAAATTGTGTATTATCATGTAAATGGTAAAGGGCTGTCACATGGGGTTCTGTGCATTGTTCGGAGAGATAAATGCACTGATCTATAAATACAAGTTCAATAGAAAGCCTTGTCAGTTAAGCCACTGAATGAAAGCTAGTCTTGGAGGCTGCTGGTACATTTTAAAATAAATACTCACACACACATTTGCAATATCTAATATAGCTAACTAAATGACCATTTTTTTTTGTTGTTAAACGGTTGTCTTGTCCTATTATAAACAACAAAAAAAAACAAAACAAAACCAAAAAAAGCACTGTAATGGGAAAAAAAAAATCTTTATGTGACGTTTAACATAAAGAAATGAATACTAACAGACCAAGGACCAATGCACAGCCCTCTTGGAGTTCAAGGGAAGGTTAACACTTGACATACTGAATACAAAATCTACTTGCATAGCAGCCCAGGAGCACACTGCTGTCTTCATCGAGAGAGTTGCCTGTCCAGATGTAGAAGAGATTATGCTTCTGTTTGATTATAGCAGGATACATACTGGCATTTGGGGTTTAAAGAGGATTAGTTTGTCCTTATTCTGGCTGTATTTTGAGCTATATAATGGTCTCTTTGATGAAAAAAAGCAAACAAGGAATCTAGATACTTCGTACACCCACTGCTTCACCCTACACCTAGAACAAAACTTTTGTAGGAAAAAACACGAGTATTTTGGCAAGATTGAAAAGCTTTCCTGTACTTCAGTTCTGCCTCAATCCCCCTGCAAAGATAACCAAAATGGGAAAAGAGGACTGAAAACCAGTATATACACCCACTGAAAGCAACTTCCACCTCTGGAGATGTTTCTGGTACAGTAACACTTGATGTAACCTGTATTAAGAAGCTGACAGCAGCTAAGGCCACACCATCTCTATCAGTTCACTGTAACTTAACTGCCTCAGTTATCTCGGTGCTAGTCAAGGCAGTTCATTCCAGGCTTCAAACCACAAGACAAAAAGTCTATTCAACTAACATATGCTAAAGCCACATGATTTGAGCTCTGGAAGAGCTTTTTCTCTTTCAGTGACACAACAGCTACGAAAGAGAGAGACAGAAGGGAAGCATTTGGAAGCTCAACTCTACCCCTCCTCGCCTCCGAGAGAATGAGTAGAAGTTTGTTCAGTTTGGTGGAGTGAGAAGCTGGAAAGAGGTGCTCTCCGTCACCCATCAGGGAAGAAGACCAAGGAGGTGTGCACTTCCCTGGCAAAGCTTGGGCACACATTCATGACAAAGAAGGCAAAACATTAACACACTTTACTGAAATACCAGTTTCTTTAGTATGTTACAGAAAAGCTTGTGAACATATATATAATGTACATAAAAGGCAGATATTGTAAAATAAAAAGGTCTTCTTTTATAAAAAATTAAAAAGTCAAAGTAAAGTGCATGAAACAGTTTCTTTTTCCTCCACTTTAACTATTGCATCAAAGTCTTAGCACACAGCAATGTTTTTAAAACCTGGGAGATCCTCTCGTGTCACCCATTAGTCAGTTACTTTACTGGTCAGATAAAATGGTGATGGTGACAATTACAAACAAATGCTTAGGAATCAAAACAGTTTAACCAAATGCATCCACAACAAAGTCTAAGAGCTAACGGAATATGGACTTCCTATACACTTCTCATCGACAAGATTTAGCAATCGGCGGAAAGGTTCACTCTCGTTAATCAGTAAGAAACGAACTTCATAAATAGGGCAGTTTTGCTAGTTAGGGGCTCCCCTATTGTGCAATCAGTTCTTGGTCTATGAATATCAACATTCGTACTTAAATACGCTGTTGCAAAAGGAAGAATATATATATTTAAAAAAAAAAAGTTTCCGCCTGCTTCCTTTGGAAGGAAAAGGTAGTCGACTCCAATCCGGACAAACCCGACAGCTTTTCCTACACGGTCTCTTACGAGGGCCGGTGCACCACGAGAGTTCCGGGAAGCACTCAAGATGCTGAATCCTCTCATTCTTTCAAGCTCTGGGAGCAGAGTCCCGGAGTGAAACTCAGCTATAATGATATGGATTTCGCTCTGCATCTTCAGAGATCTCCACAAACGCCAATTAACTGCTCCTCTCGACAGCCCGCGGTAGGCGGATAGCCCGTTCTTACCCGCACCCGACCGTGAGCGTCGGCTCCCACCGGCCCCCCACCCCCATCCCCGGCAGTCGCGGCTGTTCTGGGGCACTGAGCGCCGAGGTGGCGGGCAGAGTCTGCCCCAGCCTTCGGCGGCCGCCGGGACAAGAAACTCTCGCTCCCTCGGAGGAGCGACAAACAGGAACGGTGCGGGCAGCCGGCTCTCGCCGCCACCCTCCTCCGCCCGCCCCGGGGCCGTCAGAGCACGGCGGCCTGTGCGCGGCAGTGGGCGATGTGGCGGTGCACGAAATCGACGCGGGCCTGCAGCAGCTCGGCCTGCCGCTCCGAGAGGAAGCCGAGGCGCGCCCAGAGCGGCTCCCGCGCCCGGTAGCGGCGGCGCAGCTCGGCGGCGGCACTGCGGCGGCGGTGCAACTCCGCCACGCGCCGGGCCGTGCCCTCGCGGAAGACGCAGACGGAGCGGAGCAGAGGCTCGTTGTAAGGGTCCCACATGGCGAGGAGGCGGTAGCCGTGCACCAACCCCGCCTCGTTGTCCATGAAGACGAGCCCGCCGTCAGGAGCGCGGAGCAGGTTGCTGGTGGCGCGTAGCATCACCCGCGGGTCCCACTGCAGGCTGAAGAGGTTGCTGACCAGGCGGTCGAAGTTGGCCGTCAGGTAGTCGAAGAGGATCAGGTCGCTCCACTGCACCAACTCCACCAGCTGCGACGGCGGCAGGCCGCCCAGGTCCCGCGCCGACAGCGGCTGCAGCCGCCGGCCGGCGCCCGCCTCGGCGCCCCAGGGCGCGGGGGCCACCACGGCGGTGAGGTTGTCCACCCAGCGCGTCAGGCTGACCACGGCGCCCTCCGCCCAGTGCGAGCCGCGCAGCTCCTCCCGCACCGGCTCCCACTGCCGCCCGCGGGCCTCCACCAGGGCGAGGGCCATGGGCGGCAGGCGTTCCTGCATGCCCAGCACCCCGGCCAGGTGATAGGAGAGCGCCTCGCCCTGGATCTGCTCCGGGTTGATGCCGTAGCGGACGCAGGCGCGACTCCCGTCCGACAGCCGCGCCAGCCGGTTGGAGCTGCGCCCGCAGCCGCCCCGCTCCAGCGAGGCCACGCGGGCGGCGC
>JAAGNO010014624.1:0-23144 GCA_033439905.1 Ceryle rudis
CAGCACCTCGATATCCTTCTTGTACTGAGGTGCCCAGAACTGGACACAGTACTCAAGGCGAGGCCTCACCAGTGCTGGGTACAGGGGGACAAACACCTCCCTACTTCTGCTGGTCACTCTATTTCTAATACAAACCAGTGTGCCACTGGCTTTCTTAGCCACCTGGGCACACCGCAGGCTCATACTCAGCTGCTTGTCAATTAGAACCCCCAGATCCTTTTCTTCCAGACAGCTCTCCAGCCACACTTCCCCAAACCTGTAGTGATGCATGAGGTTGTTGTGGCCCAAGTGCAGGACCTGGCAC
Source organism: Ceryle rudis (assembly GCA_033439905.1). NCBI lineage: Eukaryota > Metazoa > Chordata > Aves > Coraciiformes > Cerylidae > Ceryle > Ceryle rudis. The sequence goes on from JAAGNO010014624.1 coordinate 305, forward strand.
TTAGTCTTGTTGAAGCTCATCCCATTAACACTGGCCCATCAATCCAATCTATCCAAGTCTCTCTGTAGAGCCTCCCTATCCTCACGCAGTTCCACACTCCCACTTAACTTGGTGTCATCTGTGAACTTACTGACGATACACTCTATGTCCTTATCAAGGGCATTAATAAAGATGTTAAACAGAAATGGTCCCAACACTGATCCCTGAGAAACAGCACTTGTGACCAGCTGCCAGCTGGATTTAACCTCATTGACCACCACTCTTTGGGACTGTCCAGCCAGCCAGTGCTTGATCCAGCAGATTGTACACTCATCCAGGCCATAAGCAGCCAGTTTTTCTATGAGAATTCTATGGGTAACAGTGTCAAATGCTTTTTGAAAGTCTAGGCAAACAATATCCACAGCCTTTCGCTTGACAATATCCACAGCCTTTCCCTCGTCCAATGTTTTGGGACATCTTGTCATAGAAGATCAGGTTTGTCAGGCAGGACCTGCCTTTCGTAAATCCATGCTGACTAGACATGATCCCCTGGTTGTCCATTATATGGCTTGTAATGGCACGCCAGGTGATCTACTCCATGACCTTCCCTGGTATCAAGGTCAGATTGACAGGTCTATAGTTTCCTGGATTCTCCTTTCTGCCTTTCTTATAGATGGGTGTTACATTTGCTAACCCCCAGTCCATTGGGACCTCCCCAGTGAGCTGTGACTTCAGGTAAATCATGGAAAGCAGCTTGGTGAGCACATCTACCAACTCTTTCAGCACTCTTGGGTGTAACCCATCCGGTCACATACACTTGCGTGCATCCAAGCAGTGTAACAGGTCTCTGACCACTTCCTCTTTAATTGTGATGACCTCATTCTGCTTCCCTCTGTGTCTCCTAGCTCATGAGGCTGGGTGTCCAGGGGACAGGCAGTTCCACTGCTAAAGACTGAGGGAAAGTAGGCATTAAGCACCTCAGCCTTTTTTCCTCATCCTTTGTTACTATGTTTCCCTCTGCATCCAATAAAGGAGGGAGATTTTGCTAATCCTTCTTTTGTTGTTAATAAAAGAAACATTTTTTTGTATCTTTAACAGCTGTAGCTAGGTTGAGCTCTAGCTGCACTTTGTCTCCCTGCATAGCTTTGCTACATCTTTATAGTCTTCATGAGAGACCTGCCCCCTCTTCCAAAGGTCATAGACCCTCCTTTTGTTCTTGAGATCCAGCTAAAGGTCCCTCTTTAGCTAGGCCAGTCTCCTTCCCCGACTGCTTGTTTTTCAGCACACAGGGACAGCCTGCTCCTGTTCCTGTAAGATTTCTCTCTTGAAGTATGTCCAGCCTTCCTGGACTCCTATATCCTTCAGGGCAGCCTCCCAAGGGATTTTGTCAATCAACCTTCCAAATAGGTCAAAGTTTGCCCTCTGGAAGTCTAAGGTGGCAGTTTTACTAACCCCTCTCCTTGATTCTCCAAGGATTGAAAACTCAGTCATCTACTGATCACTGCACCCTAAACAGCCTCCAATCTCTACTTCCCCTACAAGCTCTTCCCTGTTCACAGGAAGCAGGTCCAGGAGAGCACCTTCCCTGCTCAGCTCACTTACCAGCTGTGTGAGGAAGTTAGCCTCCACAGATTCCAGGAACCTCCTGGATTGTTCTCTCTCTGCTGTGTTGTATTCCCAGCAGATACTCGGGAGGTTAAAGTCCCCCACAAGAACAACGGCAAGTGACTGCAAGATTTCTCCCAAATGCTTATAGAAAGCTTCATCCACCTCACTGTTTTGGTTGGGAGGTCTATAGCAGCCTCCCACAGTGAGATCAACTTTATTGGCCCTTAACCTAATCCAAACATTCTCAACCTCGTCATCACTATACTTGATTTCTGAGCTCTCATAGAATCTTCTAACATACAGGACCACTCCACATTGTTGTATAGTGACAGATTAAATAACCCATTAGAGGGACAAGCCTTCCAAATACATCTAATGAAATACAAACATGTTTTAGCAGGTTGTCAGTTGATTGGAATTTAATTCCAATGAAACAGTTGCATGTGGATCAAAGATCAGCCAAAGTCTGAGCTAATGTTTCTGCTACTGGCACGTCCAAATGAGTCTGTTCTTCAGGAAGGCCACACAGTGAAGGCCCAGGCTCAGCATGCAACACTACTGCATTTCCATGTCACCCACAGTGTGGTGTTCTCCCTATCATGAGTGTGCACCTGATTTGCCATTGGATGATACAGGAAGAAGAAAGCATGTTCTTCTTTGAGTTTCAAAATAGCATTTTGTTGTGGGCTCAAATTAACAACCTAGAAATGGTTGCAATGTATCAGACCAGATAGCCTTGCCTAGTTTGGTAGGGAGACAGCCTAGTGTGTTATCTCCATATATGACTGGGAGCTGGCCTCTAGGTAAACAAAGAAGCATCAGGGAGAGTAAAGTTGACCTTCCCCCCTGTACTGCTTCTGGCATCAGCCATTTGTAGCTCACTGCCTCAGACAGAGTTTGTATCTGGCTAGTAATGTTTGATGATACTAATGGAGCTTTTCTCTGAAATTTCCCTTTTTGTTCCATTTCAGTTTGGGCCTCCCCCAAAACATTCATGGCAATGCCTTTCACAATCCTATTGGACCATTGCTTGTCAACATACTGACTGCTCCTTAATCCTGCATGTATGTAACACTGAATACTTGTTGCTGCTTTGCTTTCTCAAGACTATGATTTTATATACACTTGTCATATGCCCCTTATAATCTTCCTTTCCAGGTAAGGAAGCATATTGTTTTCTAGTCTCTGTTTTTACCTATTATAGATAAAAAATTTCCATTACTCATCATCCTGATCTTGCAACACAATTCCTTTTGTAGTTCTCCCACATTATTTGGAATTACATATCAGTTTATTAAAGATCTTGGACAGGATCACAAGATCTTCTGTTTAAACACTGTCTGAAAATACTTGTTGTCTATTTCCTTCAGCACCTTTATTTCCTGCATTTTTATTTGAAAAATAAAATGCCAGTTAGGTGGTTATGCTTGCACTGCAACAGTTAATGATGTTCCTTCCCTTGTGTATTGAAAGTGTAGCTTCTTGAGCGATCCACAGTCGGGGTAGGAAGGAATGTTTTAGTTGTGAGTGTATACCCCTGTGTCATGTTCCCGTAACTTCAAATACTTTCTCATAAAATAGGTATAGTGCCTGTTGCCATCCTTATTTATGCTTTGTAGAAGATGTAATTTGAATCAGATTTCTGTGAATGAAGTGGAGAAGTGTCAGGTGAATTCAGTGAGAGTGGTATATGCCGCTTTGTTTTGTATAATGTAGCATACAAAAAAAAAATAAAAGAAAAAAAGAAAAGAAAAGAAACCAAACAACAACAGCAACAAAAACCCCAAAACATTAACAAAAGTACATTGATATGAGAAGATTTAAAGAGAATATAGGATCCTGGAGTGAACAGGTTCTTAAGGTTACCATAAGAATACTATCTTTTTCTGCAATCTGAGTAGAAGACTGCTTTGACTGCTTTTTATTTAAATTTTTTAACTCATATGTTTATGAGTTATTTCTGGTCTCAACTCAAGAACTGATATTTGACCACTTTGTATTTCAATTTTATTTTGTAAATGTTTCTTTTAACTTTAAATACAACAACTCAAAAGATGAGAGCTCTTCTAAACTTTGTGACTTTTAATGGGTAGCTGGATAACAAGGATATGTGTTCTCAGTATTGATCGTTTGCAGTGTTGTAGTCTAAATTTCAGAGTAGCATTTTTCGGTTTCTAACACCTTTATTTTTCTTATATAGAGGTTGTGTCCTCAACAAGGAGAAGTGTAGAGTCCTACACCCGAGGAGGAACAACACCATGTACTGGTGTACCGGTTAGGGGTAGACACACTGGAAAGCAGCTCTATGGAGAGGAAGCTTGGTGTCCTGGTGGACAGTAAGTTATCCATGGAACAGCCTTGTGACCTTGTGTCCAGGAGGGCCAATGGTATCCTGTGGTGCATAAAGAAGAGTGTGGCCATCAGGTCCAGGGAGATTCTTCTCCCCCTCTACTCTACACTAGTGAGACCACATCTGGAGTATTGTGTTCAGTTCTGGTCTCCCCAGTTCAAGAGGGACAGGGAAATACTAGAGAGAGAGTCCAGCAGAGAGCTACAAAGATGATTAATGGACTGTAACATTTCTTTTATGAGGAAAGGCTAAGAGCCCTGGGGCTGTTTAGCCTGGAGAAGAGAAGATTGAGAGGGGATCTTATGAATGTTTACAAATATCTGGAAGGTGGGTGTCAAGTAGAAGGGGCCAGGCTCTTTTCAACGGTGCCCTGTGATAGGACAAGAGACAATGGGCACAAGGTGAAACACAGGAAGTTCCACCTCAACCTGAGAAAAAACTTCTTCACTGTGAGAGTGACAGAGCCTGGAACAGGCTTCCCAGAGAGGTTGTGGAGTCTCCTTCTCTAGCGATTTTCAAGACCCACCTGGATCTGTTCCTGTGTGGCCTTCCCTGGATGTTCCTGCACTGGCAGGGGGGTTGGACTCAATCTACAAAGGTCCCTTCCAACCCCTACTATTCTGATTGTGTCTGATTTTTGCTATGTCACCTGAAGCAAGCAGTGAAATACTAGTTTCTAACTTCACAGTAGAGAGACAGCAATCCTAACAATCCCACTATGGGAAGCCAAAATCTAGTGGATCAAAAATCTTTAAAATTGCCATCACCTAAATTCTTTGACTCTAAATGAGTAAGTTGCACACAACTTTGTTTCTTAGATTACTATAAACATTGTTCAGAACTAAAAGGGTAGTATAAACATGACAAATTTATTAGATGAAAGAGGAGTATTCTCAGACAAATCAACTTACTTTCACTTCAGGAATCACCAACCAATAATAACTTATGTGCTTTAAGAAGTTTTCCATGTGCAACAGTTCTCAAGTACCAAATCTATTTTAAAATGTTATCTCTGAATGCAACCAAATGGGAAATGTGACTCAAGAAGAAAATTCAACAAGAAGAGGAAATTGCTTTTTATGAATTTACTGGCAGTGTATGTTCTAGTGGGAAAGCAGAAAACATAAACAAATCTTTTATTTGATCTGAGCATGTTTGGGAATACAACGTAGGCATTTATTGAAAACAAAACCACAAAAATAGTGGAATGTAATGATTTAGTTGTGTTTTCCGAAGTGTAACTCTTCTTAACTACCGGGTTTTCATGTATATATTTCTAAAAAAGTAATAGTCCAGAAATAAAATGTTATTGTGATTTTGCAAGTGCTTAAGCAATAAGATTTAATTACCAATACAGGTCACCTGGTCAGCTGTACTAACTGAAAACATTACTCCATCAGAGTTATACCACCTGTCGAGGTTAGTTAAAGCAGAAGCTTGTGGCCTCTCTCATTGTAGCAGGGGTTATGATACTGGACTTTTGGGGATCGGGGGTGGAGTTCTGGTTTTGGTGGAAATTCTCATCTTTCTTATCAATCTATTTGAATAAATACACCTTTAGGTTATAGAGGTTTTTTTCCCTTTCCTTTTGTGTTTTTAAAGAAGCTGGGGCATGTGGCTCTTTGTCCTGCTTAACACTTGTATTTGAGAGACAAATAAATGAAATCGGGGAGGGGGTGAGTGCAGAAGACTACTGAAGGTTTGAAAAACTGAAAGTTTACTCAAAATATAATAACTTTGGGTGGTCTTCTCTGGATGACACATGGGAATAAGCATTTGAAATGTGACTCATTCTCAAATCAATAAAAAGGGAAAGGAGATGGCTTCGCTTTATAAGTATTCTCAAGGTTTTCATTTTCAAAAGCAGCAGACAAGATTTTAATTTGCAGCAGATTCCTCTTCATAAGAGCATTAGTCCAACACAGAGTGCTCTGAGATAAGGTTAAGCAGCTTGAAATAGTTAATTTTAGAAAACAGTTCAGTAATAATATTTTTCCTTATTCTTTACCATTTTATTCTTCCTTCTCTTTCATCTACTGAATAATGAATGAGGACTCTCAGAGATTTTCACATATATGGTACAGAATATTTTCTATCGATTTACATACATTCCTTTTTTATTATTATTTTGAGAGATCAGTCTTTACTTTTTTAACTTTGTTCCAGTGAACTAGGTAGATGTTATATACACAACACTGAGGAACAGAATATATTACAGAGCATCTCCCCTGAAGGACAGTGTCATTGCATTGTTGGTACAAAATGCACTGCTTTTTTGTTGTGGAGAAAAATGGTGCTTGGTTTCAAAAAATGCAAAGGTTTACTTTTATGTTTTTGATAAATGAGTTTTTGACTGAATTCTACTTTGAAAAGAGTAGGGAAGAAAGCAGTGGCAGTATTAAGGGCAGTTACTTCTGTCACTGAATTCTCTTCTGGCAAATTGTCCAAGCTTCAGCGTCTAGAGTTAATAGTTGGTGCTCTAGGGCCGGTACCAGCTCTACCACCATAGGACAACTGTATATGACATGCCCGATCGCCCTTCTTAGAGCACAGGAGAAATTTAGTGTCTCAGAATAAGATTCATAACATCCAGTCACTTTGAATGAAGATACAACAGAGCAAGGCAAGTTGTAAATTTGTATCCCAAGCCCTTTGAGCCTAACTCTGACATAGAAGAATACATTTATTTTCAACCAGACACAGTCTGGGATTCTCTTTTGCAATAAAAGGCTAAAAGATGAGGTTTTGGCAGGATAGATGGCCTACTCATTTTTCAACTGAAAGAGAAAAATACGGTACCCACTTTTTATATGACAGATTAACGATTACATCACTCATCGGATAGGACCCAATTTCAGTTCTGTTATCAGAAAGAAGAGTTTGAAAGCCAGAACCTCAACCTACTGGGAGAGCACATTAAAGAAATATTGAAAAATACTTAAAATCAATCATGAGAAAACAGAAGGGAGGAGGGAAGTGGTTTTTTAACTCCTGTAAATGTTCAAAATCTGGTTTTGGTGAGGGCAAACTATATAAAAGATTTTCACAAAACTGAAAAGGGCAGTAAAGCTAACTGAGAAACATTCATAAATGAATCATTGTACTAGAAGTTTCATGAATGCTGAAGCATGTCAGGTCACTCGGAGAACACTAATCAGGTCTATAAGCATATTACAAAACGGTAGGAGTGAAATTAGATTACATTCAGTTTATAGTGACATACCAAAAGGACCACTTGACACTTTCTGCAATTACTTATTTGTGTCACTTCTTACAAATGTTTATGATTAATAATATAATATAATATAACATAATATAATATATAAGGGCTTGGGTACAGTAAGGATTTTCTCAAAGGAGACTTTTCTTTATATTATTGCAATAATATCCTAGGGTAAGTGTACCTTCAATAGACAATTTTAAATTCAATGCAACAGTATTGTTGGAAGCTTTTTTCTGACAGACTGTAATAGATTGACTTTTTCCTCCAGCTGGTAATCATACGGTACAGGTTGTTCCCCTCCTTTCTTCTTCATTTTATTGAAAATAAAATTGCACATTCTTACAATAGTTAGAGTTGCTATTTTCTTGGCTTCCTCTACAGGCATTTTTTATTGTTTAGCCTTACCCTATCCCCATATCCAGCTCAAATAAAGAAAAAACATTTGCCTGAACTCCAGGAGTAAATGATGATCTGCTGGAGGCAGAAAAAAAGTGAGTGAATGTATGTGTGACGGATCAGAGATCATCTATGCACATATATGTCTTCTTGAATTGTTGTTTGGGACATTTAGAATGCTTAATCCTTAAAAATGATTTTGCTTTGCTCAGCATTAGGTGTAGAAATCAATGATGGGGAGCAGTAGCTAGAAGTCAGTGAGCAAACCAAATTCAGGAGTTAAAATTCAGAGCAGGAAGAAAAGGCTCAAAGGAAAAGAATTTTCCAGAACTTCCTTTTCCAAAAGTGTGTCCAGTGGTGTCTTTTAAGGCTTTCTCTTCCAACAGAGACCTGTTGGAGACACCGATGTTTATGAAAGCTGGTATCAAGGAACAATGAAGAATAGATATTTTTTTAACAATCCATGCAGATGAAAGGTAAAGGCCACATTGTCATTGGCAATTCAACCCCAGTCCTCTAAGAAAGAATAACATGAAGTCTCCAAAGTGCCCTTCAGTATTCTGCTACTCTCCCACAAGGAATGGCAGTAATTAGTAGATAAACTCAGAAATTCCCTAGTAGGTGAGACCATCCAACCGAGCATTGCATCTTCTGGGAAAGGCAAGATTTTTAATATTTCTTATATTTCTTTTAAACTGTTCTTCTACTCATTTCTATGATTGACCCGCACTTATAACACTGGAGGAATTCAGACAGTTGAACTCTGTACTCTTTGTAGACTTGGGAGTAATTTAACATCTGTCATAATTAGCAATACTAGATCCTCTGGAGGAAAAATACAGGGCAAAAATCAATCTTCTTTATATCCATGAAATTAGGCAAAGAGAGGAAAATAATTCCTTTTTTTTTTCCTTTTTTTTATTTTAAAGAAAAATAATAATTAAATCCATTACACTTGAGATACATGACTGTGAAATTAAGACTGTCTCATATTCTGCATGCACAAAAAAAGAGTTAGAATGGTGCAATGAACTTTACTGTGATGTTTCCCAAGTTTTTGTGTTAAATTGTCTAGTATAACTGTATCTTTGCAAAAGGGGAATGGAGTAAGAGTCTAAACAAAGACACTGAACTCAACCTTCAGAGTTCTGCAGCAATTTAGAAATTTCGTAAGATAGTATGAAGATCAAAACTAATTCCCAAAGATTGAGGTGGCGGACTGCTCTTTCAGGTAAGGCTATTTTCATACTAGATAATTAATTTCAATCATCTGCTGTTTGAGTCAAAATAATCAGGCAGAGAATTAAGTTTGTTGGAAATGCAGAAAAAGTTGAATTTAATTTTTTTGAACTCTGTCTGTCTGGAATCTAATTGTGATTTTAGCCAGCTCTCAACTGTAGCAATTTGATGTTAAACCAATATGTGGTATAGGTAAGTCAGGTATCAATATATGAATGTGTCAGCATGCCAGCTGGATGAAAGATGGACCTGTATATAAAGGGAGAAGAGCTTATTCTTTTTTCCCTGCTATGTCTGTTTAAATTGTAAGGATTTTTTTTTTTCCTGAAAAGGACAAATTGAATTTTCCTTTTCATTTTAGGATGATTCAAATAGGCATCTAAGCTTTTGACAACTTGCACACTGAGTTGATGCACTTAAACATATGTGATTCTGGATTTGAGCTCACAAATAACTTAGGTGGTTTTGTTTTTGCTTTTCAATTTTAAATGTGTTCAAGTTGTGTTATGTTTTTGGTTTTGTTTTTTTAATTTCATTTTATTCAATTTTCTTAAAACAATGCACTACACAATTCAAATTTTCCTAATCATTATTATGATTTTAAGTTTAATAATAGTGTCTTCAGTTTTGGACTCTATTTCTTCCTTGCATTTATGACACATTAAATGCCGATTAATACAACTGATTTTAGGGGGAGATATTGGGAATAATTAAACTCTCTTTTTCTTCAGCTTGCATAGTTTTTTTTTTTACATTACTTGTATCTTTTGTCTACCTCCTGGCCAAGCATTAACAATGTGTCATCTTCAGTTTGGCTGTGGTATGCTATGGTTTGCTGCTCTGTAAAAATACCAGGTCTCACAAAACAAAAGTGTGTCTTTGTACATATTGGTTAAAAAATATGCTGTGATTTCATTTTTACTTTCACCAAAATGAAAGGTCTTTGTGGTCAGTTGTATGAAAGTGACAGCTCTTTCATTAAAATGGAAAACCCTATAAAGATAGCAAAGGGGAAGATGTTTGAAAACTGAAACTTGATGGTCAAAAAGTAGTTAGGAACACTCTGTCTAGGGATTCTTCATGCTACATGTGGAGATACAGATTTCTATCTTTAGAAATGAAACTTGTCCACTAGAATTCAGGTTTTGTCATGAAAAGTGACTGGTTTCATTAGAGCTTTCATGGCACAGTATAGTTTTTATTCCAAGCACGATTACATGACACTAGTGAATGATGGGTTTACCTTTTGCACCCATACTACTTTAATTAGAAAAATGGTAGTGTTTCCTGGGTAGTGAATGTGCTATTTAAATATGGAATATAGAAATATATTCCCACAGTTGTAGATACTTTACAGTAGCACATTTGGCTTCTTTTTAAAAAATTACTGACTTTTACTTTCATAAATTTTTAATTCTGAAAGGTTTTGACTCTGTTGAAAATATGTAAAGGAATGCAGAGCACTTATGCTGTGTAAGTATTTGACTACTCAAACATTTATCATTCTTCTTAAAAGTTCTTGTTTTTATTGAGAATGCCTTAGAAAAGGCTTCCAGCAGATATGTATATATTCATTTCTGTGACCGTATATATGAAGAGAGAGTGACCTCTTGAATATCCTAGTCTTAACAGTGTAATAATAAATTACCTATTTATTTTACCTCCTGAAAAATAAATCCATCATTTTCTTCTGTATGCCATAGGCCTCTGCTAGGTATGAGCAGTGTGATGTGAATCCCATCCAATTTCCTGCAACAATTACGCACACTTTCATTACATTTCCATGGGGTCTGAAATGAGCCTACCAGGTCTTTACATCACTTCTTTGAAATTCAGACTACTTTCATTTAGTGTTGTGTATGACATCACGAGTTTAAGTGAGGCACTGCAGGTATAAACGTGTCAGTGATAACAAAACTATTGTTCATCACTGTCAGTGCTAATAAGTTTTGGTGGTAGAAAAACTTTTGTTCACAGCTGAATTGCAATTTTTTAAAAGTGACAGTGGACAGAATAGCAATAAACATCCAGCAGAGTGAGTGGGACTTCAGAATGGCCCTTCTCCCAGTGCCCAGTGCAAATGTGCAAAGAAGAGCAATGGTGTGTGGCTTTTACACCACTGAGGGCAAATAGCTGTCTGAGATTCAAACTGTTTCAGAGCCATCAAGGGAAGAGTACACCTCTTCAGAAAAAGACCCAGTGGTTTGTTTTTGATGGAAGGAAAAATGCAACCTTCTGATGTTACCTACATTTTCACATGACATCCATTGTCTCTTGTGATGTGGATAAGCTCAGGGAGTAGGAGCCACAGGAGGGTACTGTTGTTAGATCTGAAAAATTGTTTGGGAAAACTTGCGAGTAGGTGCTGTGGGTAGGGCAGATCTAATTATCTTGTAAAATGTGGGGAAATGTTGAGAAAAAACCCAGGATGAAAATTATTAAGGACCAGTTCACAGCAGGACACTTGGGCTCAAACGCAAGAATGATAAAGTGCACAAGTAAAGGAGAGGATAACAGGAGCACCTTTATAGAAAAGAGTACTGATGTTATTTCAGCACAGAAGCAGAGCATTAGTCAGCAATGTTATTATAAGAAAGCAAATACCATCTTGGGATGTATAAGCAGGAATGTAACTTTCAAGACACATAAAGTGATCTCATAAAGCCTCATTGGGAGTACTGTGTTCAGTTTTGGGTGATATGTTTTAAGAGAAAAATGAAGAGACTAAGAAAAACTAATGTAGAGCAATGAAAATGATCAGCAAGCTAGTCAATATGACCTGTGAAAAACACATTCTACCTAGAGAATGGAAGCTTGACAATGACAATATTTTTAGAATATACACAAAACTTATATAAGGAGGAAGGAAGTGATATAAACTCCATTTCCTTGACAGACATGATTTATAATATGGCATCCACTAGAGTAAGATGGATTTAGTAGAAAACTCATGAGACACTTTCTGATCATAGGAGATGAAGGTATCTGAGAAGAGGCCAAGAGAAGCTACATGTAAGAAATGCCATTTGTATAAAGCCTTCTGCCTTAGAATAAAGGGATTGATTAGACATGTTTGTGAAGTAATAACCAGGTCCAGAATGGGATGACACTAGTGCAAAAAAGTATTGTTAATTGGGATTGTGGCTAGCTTTTGAATAGATTTTTGAAATCTAAAGGGTTTTTTCTTCTGCTCTTTCTCAGACACCTTATGTTATTTTTAGAAATTATCAATCATCTAACCATGAATATTTTGAAATTCAATTCCATGCATTTATATTACACAAATTTATCAGAAAATGAAGTCTGCTAAATATGTCATTTGAACTGCCCATGCCAGTTCTCTTTAAGACCCTCCCTATTTTTATTGCTTTGAGCACAAAAAGAGCAAAGGGGAACTCTAGGAATTGAGAGAGTTCATTTTCCTTATATGATTACTAAATCTTATTCTTCTCTGGGGGAACAGAGACAAAGATAGATGTAGATGCTCATGGCTTTATTGAAGACATAATTTTTACATTTAGTGAGGAATTAGTTAATGTCTAGTCCAGTGCTAGACTAGATTGTATTTTATTCCAGCAACTGGGAACTCTGTGGTGTGACACTCACCCACCCACAAAGGCACATCAGTGTTATGTGAGCACAACAGAAGCAGACACAGACCATGCAGCAATATGCAGGTTTCAGGGTAGGGCCACTCTTAGGTTGATTCCTTCCCTTCTGTGCTCACTTTTAAAAAGCTGCCAAATAACTTGGAGGAATCTCATCATGATGAGCAAGTAAAAGGTAAAAGGTCCATTTCTGAAGCCACATGGAAGTTTGGCTACTAGAAATGGTTGAAATAAATCAGTCTGAATTGGGGAGGTAGGGGCTGCCTGTTTTAAAGGAAAAAATGTAACCATGTATTTTTTTCACTTTCCCATTCTGGACTGTAATCCAGTCCTGAACAGCTGCTTCTTTTTATGTTTAGATGACACCCAACTTTTTACTTCTGAGTTTTTTGATTGCATTTTGACACTTTCATTGCATGCTAGGACACATGGTGAACTCTTGACTGGTGCTCTCTGTCAAAGACTTAGCAAGTGCTACTATCAGCTTCTTAGAAACTTGTACCATTACACTACGGGGAGCTGGCCCAAAAAGGAAAAAAAAAGGTGTTTCATGGAGGTATATAAACAGAATACCTATGTTGTATGGTATACTTTCAGGATTGCCTTTTACTCTCTTTCATTGCATGTGCTGAATTCTGTGCAATAGCCATTGTAATGGAAATGCCTGAACTTTTGTGACTTGCTATTTTTCTACCACATTTTTTCTCCTGTTGTGAAGTCCTTCTTTATTAGAAACAGTCTTATTGCTACCTGTTTTATTGTTTGTAACATAGGACTTTATCCCAATGGTAGCCAGTCTTAATAGCACTACAAGCACATATTATTTGTATAGCTGACAAGCATGAGATGCAGTCCATGTAGCTTGGAAGGGTTGAAGAGCATTTCATGGATGAGAAATTACATTTGCCACCCCAGGATTTCACTGCTCCACTGTAGGCCTAGGCTGGCTGGGTGTGTACTCAGGAAGTCAGTTTTAGCTTACAGTGGTGGCTCACCTCTGCACACAAGTGTTGTGGGTTACCCAGGAGTCAGCACAGCTCCAGTACAGGAGGGATGGTTCAAGCACTCAACACCTTATGTGGCTCAAGCATCTGAGTCTCGCTGCCACTGCAGTGCCTCAAATTGCTGTACTGTGGGTTTAGACACAGACTTTACAGGCTAAATCAAAGGAAAATATAGCTATTCTTCCCTGAGAAGGTATCTACTGCTTGTTTGGACAACATCTAATTATGGAGAGATATCTGGTGTATTTGATATTTGTATAGATGCAGTAGTCGAGATTTTGGAAGTTTCATAGCAATTAAAACCACACAGAAGGAAATTGTTTTTAAGTAACACTGAAGCAAGCTCACATTGCAGCTGAAAAAACTTTGGTAGAAGTCAACAGCAGCTTGGTTTTTCACCAATGGGTGTGTCATGATTTAAACCTCTAACTGCTAGTCTTTTAGGTTTGTTGTGTTGTCAGGCTCCATAAAACCACTCAATGTAATGGATACTACATGCTAAATTGTTGGCTACCTGCAGAATAGCTGAAAAACTTTCAACTGTGTTGAATCTGTTTATACAGTATCATTTATTCCTGAAATGTGAACAAAAATACCCAGAAAGAAAATATTAATGCCAGAAGATTTTCTGCTTCTTGTGGCTAAACAGGTGCAAACTAGAACAGTTAAAGGTCAGACAAATAAGTATCCTGAAGTATATGGGAATTCACACTTCATTACCCACACAGTTTCCATACCTATACATATGTATGTATTATTTTTCCTTTGTTTTCAGAAGTAATTTTTTTCTTCCTCCCTTGGAGGCTATAACACATAGTCTATTCAGTCTCATTTTCTTGTGGGTTGGAATGTTGTTGTCAGCTCTTTTATCCTGCCTTTTCCACACTCACTTCAGTAGAAAGGTGTCAGATGTATTTTTTCACTGGTGCCCACCCTCCCCGCTGTGCTGTAAGTTAAGAATGTGTGTACTTGTAGAGAAATAATTAGATTTGCTAGTTTTTAATGTAGAAGTAATATAATAAGATGATTTCTATGCCATATGTTAATAATGTTTTGGGTTTGGGTTTTTGTTTGGGGTTTTTTTGTGTGTTTGTTGTTGTAGGGTTTTTTTGGTTGATTTTTTTTTAAGGAATGGGATTAAAACAAAAGCTAAAACCTTTTAAAAAGAAAGTGATGGTTTTAGTTGACCAATATTCTTTATGTTTTTGATGCTCTGTGGCTCATTTTCAGTTTATTTCACCTTAGAAGATGGAATTAGCCTGTTCAGCTTTGTATTTCTTCATTGTCTTTTGCTGGCTGAAAATAATGACTCAGCAAGGAAGTATTGTTTCAGCTGCCAGGACGTGAGGTAGACTTTAGAAATAAAATCTCTTAACCTAGAATGTTGGGGGTGCTTTTTTTTGCCATTAGAACACTTCTGTCTGAATTTCAGTTTATGATCCTTTTCTGGTTTACAGAACCTAGATATAGATTATTTTGAGTTTTTTATATGTAATAGTTTACTTCACTTAATCAGCAACCAGCACAGTCTTCCGTGTCTTTTGTAACAGGTCAATTTTTATGTCATTGAGATTATCTGACTTTCTGTGCAGACCTTATGTTGGCTTCCTTTGGGGAGACACGTGATAAATTTCTTTTGTCTTCTGAACGTACAATCAACCTGCTTCAAGTCTCCCTTTCTAACAATCAGTCAATCATTCTCCAGAACTCCAGATAATGAGTTACTTCAATTAATCGTATCCAATCACAGTAGTCTAGGATGAAAGGCAAACTGATTTTTCCTCACATAAGAAAAAATCGAGTGAACGGTTATCTCATACCTTTACATGAAAGGACCACATCCTCTCCACTGCTCTGTGTTGATGCATATCCATGGATAGGCATCTGGTGAATCCTTTCATCAACCATCAACTCGGATGCCATATGTAGTCAGAGAGCAGGAACTGCAGTGGCAGTGAGTAATGTTACTGAGTCCTCAGCTCAAAGAAGTTGCAGCTTTCTGCAGCCCAGTGCCGCGCACTGGTTTTAAAGGTGAAACAAGCTGACTTGCCTGTAACTTGCAACGTGATAAAGGTGTCTTTGACACCTTGGAGTCTGACCTTTAATTTTTAGGGTTGCCAGCAGAGTATGACCACATGACAGACCAGGTCTGATAATTTGTGTGTAACGTGTCATGACATGTCTGTTACACTCCTGTTTTCTGCTTGCTTCTGTTCATCTGTGGCATTACCTCAGGCTCACTTGATTGGAAAAAAAAAAGCCACAAGCTTCTAGTAATCTGCTTATTAAGTTCTAAAATGAAATATTTTAGTTGTGTATTCAAAATCATGTTACTCCTGTGTATATATCATGGCTGTTTGTAAGTCATGCACTATTCTAGGCAAGCTGTTCAATATAGTACTGTTTGTTTCCTGTCTGGTTTTGTAACTTCTATAAATAGGGGAAATACATATTTTGTACATTCTGAATTATGTTCTGAGTCTCAATATGTGATAGCAATCACAAATTAAATTAATCTTGGTTCAAGCTGTACTTAAAGATATGGTGGATTGTTAGGAATGTGGGTGGCCATTGTGAAGAATCATCATGTGTTGTGGACAGTGATGTTATAAAACCTTCACTAAGATTTCAATGTGTGAAGAGGTTATTGTTGTGTATTATTGGTTTATAAAAGGGAACCTTGGTTCCTAAAGGAAAGCTTTATTCTTTTTAATCCAACTAAATCATATAAAAAGGTATTGAACTTGTATGCTAGCAAGCAAAAGGCTTAGCTGTTTATAAAATTCTGGTTTCAAATCCAACATTACTAAGTTAGCCAACCTCTAGTCAAACTGTGAATATTAAAAATTTGCAAAAGTAAAGAATAGGTGTTTAAACTTCCAAAAACAAGGGGACTAAAAGTTAAATTTGAAACCTTAGCTTCAGTCCATTGCAAAGTGCTTAAGACAGTAACACATACAGTTATTTGTTGTACTGGGAGAGGCATTGTTTTCTTTATACATATATACATAACTGTACTATTGTACATTGTAAATGTTTAAAATATTGTTTTTTCTCAATCAGAACCTAAACTCAAATTCTTACAGTTGAAAAAAGAACAATGACCCTCCCTGAAACCCACCTTCCTTTCATTTCTTAGCACTTTTTGCCATTTCCCATCTCATGCCTTCCCAAGGTGTTTCTGCTCTGACATTTAGCAAGTGTATTCCAACTTCTCATACAAATCTTTTATTGAGATATCTTTAAACTCCAAATATGTAGACTCATATGAGAAAGCTCATAGCTTAATATGTATTTTTTAACCAACCTCCAGTTTCTACTGTACAGTCTGTGGGTTCTTATTTTTTCTTTAGAAGTAAAGTTCCAAGGTAAATCTACAAAAGGCTGCAACCATGTGATATATAGTTACTGAACAAAACTAAATCCATTTTACTTCAGTATAGTGAAAGCCTACTCAAGCTTAGTTAATACATTTGTTAATATTTGCTACATTAATTTGCTAGCATTCATACAAAAATAAAGGCTTCAGTCATGCCAAGAACTAACCACTAGTGTTGTAGTGGAGACATGGGTAATTTTTCACTTCCACTTTCTGATTTACATTACAGTGTGGCAAATTTAAAGCATTTTATTGAGGTTTTTCCTTTAGCCTTATCTTTCATTCCAGACTTTTTAATGTTGGGATTAATTATCTCTTAATCCTGAATTGCTTCCAGCACATTGGTCTGACATCTTAAAGACTTTAAAAGTTAAAAGTTAAAGACTTAAAGTTGTCACTGAAGCCAAGCTTATCTTAGCATGACTAGGTCTCTGCCTTCTAGGTACCATCTTTTCACTCCAAATAGGAACACCCTAAATTTATCTATGCATTTTAGGTATTTTCTTCCTTATCTTCAACAGCTTCACATCTCAGCTGATACCTCCAATGATATCTAACTGTGTATTCATTTCTTGCCTCTTCCATCTCCTAAGGGCCACCACACTTGATTAAAGAGTATTTTTATGTATCAATTTAATGCATCAGTTTAATGGTAAACAATGTGCAATATAATCCTAAACTACAATTCACCATGAAATCTTGTAAAGAAATCCCTGCTTAACTTTCCATAAAGTGTAATGTAGGTCTATTACTTTGCATGTGTTGCACTGTACCTTAGAGAGGCACTTGTATCTTGTAATTAAATACCACCATCATGGAGTAGCTTAGAGCTAATCAGAGGTGGTAAAAACAACACTTTATAAAACTTAACTGGACATACCAAGAAGCTGACTTGGTGCACAGTCACATGTGAGTCCATCTAGAAGGAAGAGGAGTTGTGCAGGGATTGTGTTTGTTTGATGTTGTTTTTTCTGTATAGAAGAAAAAAATGATGGCAAAGGCTGAAGCAGATCACAGTAATTTTCCTTATATAACTGAAAAAACTCCCTTCCTCAGAGCTCTTCTTTTAACTAGCCACTAGAGTTTGCTCTAGCAGTGGCACAAATCTGTTATGAATAGAGAGTGCTGTGTACCAACTCTGCCTTTGAATGAGAAACAGAGCTTAGGGTAAAATGTGGATCAGTCAAATGGAATCACTGCATGCCAAGTTTCAGTCCAGTATGAATGTTTACGGCCTCTGAAAATTCTGTTGTAACATGAAGGCTGCCAGATTCTTAAGTTTAGCAGTGTATTGGGCTTCTAGTATAATACGAATGTTTTCTTTCTTCATATGATTTATGGGCCTGTCTCTGTATCTTTTATTTTTCTGGGATCTTGGGTAGTGAAGCAGAGTTTTTAAGTATGCCAAACCTCTAACGGACAGCTATCTCACTGGTACTAGAAGAAGGGAGATTTGTTGGTCAGAGTAACCAGCTGACCAAAGAAAATAGTTTACAGTTGACATTGACAAAGAAAAGTGCAGTAAAAATATCGTGAGTCCAAATATGCAAACCACAGACAGTTGAAGCCAAACCTGGGACATGTAAATGGTGCAGCAGTTTGGACTAGCACTTTTCCCAAGATAAAAGAATTTATATAAGGTAGAGCTGTTAATTAATTTTCAAGCTCTGTAAAAATAAGCTGAACTAAGATTTTTTTTAGTTTAGTTTTTTAAGTGAAGTCATTGACAAAATGAAGCGCTTATTACAAAGGAAGTGTGTGCTAGGATTCCTTAAGCAGTGTCATTAGTAAAGCAGGGATGATTACCCTGCTAATACACCCAATACATAAATAAACTGAAGACATTAGGTAAGTTAGGAATTTGTAATACTATAACTTAACATGTGTGCCAGGATACTGGAAGCAGTCTGCTGTTTGTGTTCTTAACTTATAAACTGTGAAATGCAATTTTGCTTTAACATTTGCAGTCTTGAAGAATGATTTTTTTTAAGCATATGCTATGTATCCAAGATACTTTTCATTACTTGTTAATACAGAGTCATTTCACACTGTGGTCAACAGATATATTAATTTTTTTTTGTTCATGTGGACATTTTCAGCTTTTATTCTTGAAGAAAGCACTTTTAGATGTTGTACAACTTCTCTCTCATATTTTCATGCCAGCTTAAACCTAGCTTGACCTGGCACCATTTCAGGACATATTTTTATTCTCTGAGTTCTCGCTGCTGGAATTATTCAAGACTGAGGTTGCCAATTTAGTGTCTGTTCACTAGTCACTTTGAGACAAGTCTGACCCAGATGGTCATTTTCTTTCCCCTCAGAAATAAAAATAAATTTATTGAGGAATAAGATCTGTGTCGGGTCTATAATGATGTATGATCGTGTCACCAGGGTCACTGGAAGCTTGTAAAATAGCATCCACTATCCATAGATCTGAACACAGAGCACTTTGCAAAACCATTTGTCATGCTTTTACATGTCAGAATACAAAAAGTATGAAACCACTGCACTTTGAATACCAGGTGTGAGCAGAGTGGAATATAGTTGTCACTTTAGACAAAATAAGGCATGACAAATACTGTAATATAGAAGGAATCATTTCAAAAGTTGTTCTACATTTCAAACTTTAAGGGAGATGAAATGTTACCATAAAACTCTTAGGTTTATTTTTGATCTATTTATGTGACTATTTTAGCTTATGGTGTATTAAAGTGACATCATAGCAGCATCTTTTATTTCAGTGGTAGAGGTTGATTGTAACATGCTACTGACCGACTGACCGCTCCCCCCACTCATCCCCGCCCCCCAAAAAAAAAAAGGAAGAAAAATAAGTCTTAGTTTCAGCCTTTTAGTTGTGAGTTTTTCACAGATGTTCTTGGTTACCTACTTAGGTGAGTGGAAGGCAGCAATTTGTAGCATGCCTGAGTGAAATGGAGAAATATGACTGTGTAACGTGATCCACTATCCCTTACCAGCTTGACAGTCCTTTTCTGTTGTACTGTGAGGACTGCTTCAGTGAAGAATGAGTGCTTTCTGGTGATTTTCAGGCTTCTGATTCTCCTCCCTCTTGTCCATGTTTCCACTGTCTGTGCAGATATTGTTGTGGGAAAAAAAAAATAGAGCAATTTTGGGAGAGAATAAGAAGTGCAAGCCAAAATGACTGCAAGTGTCTAGTCTTCAGAAGGTCTTGTCCATCTAAATCATCGATTCCTGAATCAAACGCTTAGAGCTTTCTCTTAGTGGTAGACTTTTACAACCTGAGTCGGTAACTGGTGGTGGACTTTTCTGGTGCCTCTGAGAAATTTCTTTTCAAAGTGTTGTTGCCATGGCCATTGAGAAAACCAAGTACCCTGTCAGTACTGAACCTGCCACCAGTGCCAGTAACTTTCTCAACTTTCTAGGTTCTGACTACTACTAAGACTTCAGATTGATCTTGTGGTCGATTTAGTATACCTTCACTGGCTTTCATAACCCCTCTTTGTATGCACACTTTGCTTTCTTAGGTGGTCTTTGGGATGAAAATAACACTCTTCCTCACATTGGCTATTGCAGGCACATGCTTGATGTGATTCTGGCAGACACAGCGATTCTACACTAGTCCATGGTGAATTGCAGTTACCTTTTGACTACCAAACAATTGTATAATTAATAGGGTCTTTGTAAAACAAAATCAAACCAGGATCTTGAGGTAAATAAGATTTCCTAGTTACAAAACAGAATGGTTGCAAGTCACAGTTGACTACACAACTTTCCTTCATTACCATGACTTTTTTAGGCTTTAATATTTACTTTATCATATTTTATTTATACCAGATGTGCTCAGAGCTTCATTTCAATTTTTGATTTTGTTTAGTTTTCAAAAAAGAATTTTGAAAAACACTTTTGAGATTTCTGCATAATGAGGACATGATTAATTTTTTTTTATACTCACATCAGTCAGAAATGACTGAAACACACAGTAAAAGAAAAATCTACTCTAAATGGCTTACAATTAAAAAAAAAAAAAGAAGGAAACCATGTAACAATGTGATCAGAGTGATAACTGGAAACGTGTTTCTTTCCTATTGGATTGCTTCCTTTGTAGTGGGGTCTGCTGTGCAAAATACATCACAGATTTATTTATTTGTTTATTTATTTATTTCTCTCTTAAGAAAGATGCTTTGTCCTCTCCATGTAAAACAAGTGATGGTTGTTTTTAATCTCATGTCTAGCTCTACTATTGTATTTATGTTAATGGAAAGGCTTTAGAAAACATACTAATAATGCAGATCCAAAGTGATTGATATGAAACTAAAAACATGTAGTTGCTGTAAGGAGTAGACCCATATTTTCCTTATTTGACTCTGCATCCTTCCTCTTGCCTCAGCCTTACATTAAGACTAATGCGGTGAGTTGAATCAGTGCTTTGATCCAGTTGAAAACTATGTGCTTTTTTTTTTTTTCCCTTTTATTTTGTGCAGCTAGTTTTCTTATTGAGCCAAAAATGCTGTCATGCATGCTCTTTAGCTGACTCCATGTCATCAAGCTCTGTTTTAAAGCCAGCAGGTAGGAATCAGTTACAGGCATCAAGCTGAGGGTGATGCTACCCAAATCCCATGAAAATTAATCTTTTTCTCTCCTAGTTTATAGCCATCTAGAAGGAAGGGAATATTGGGCAGGAGATAGGAGACATATGCTAAAGTTAATTTTATTTTAGGTGTTTCAAAATGCTGAAAGGCTTCTGCTGCACGTCTTCCCTACTATTACATTTCTGTGAAATATACAAATGAAAAGGATGAAGTCAGTTCATCTCTGTCAGTTACAAATTATTACTGTGTGTAGCAAGTGCAATGGGCTGCAATAAAACAGTACGTATACTGAATGGGAGAGACAAAGTGTAATACTTCTTTCAGAGGGGAGACAGAATACCACAAACTGATGGACTTTATGGATTCATTGATCTTAAATAAATGTTCTTGATTGCTGCCCCCAGGGATTATTGTGAATAAGCTTTTGATATTGGACATTCTGCTGTGTTAGATCTGAATACCAGTACAAGCAGTGTGGCAGGCAACTCATGGCCTATTCAATTTTCCCTGGCCTATGCTAGGACTCTGGTAGTGTCATACAGACCAGTTTCTCTTTCAGCATGGCCAGTCTCACCACTCACAAAATCAAAGGAAGATCTTTCTTAGAGTTCCAACTCTCAGATCTCTGTAATCAAGTGTGCAAGTCTCAAAGGCCAAGTGTAGCAAATGACACATGGTAAGCAATGGGCACAACTTTCCTTGCTAGGCCCTGGTACCTACTCGAGTATCTCAGGATCGTATTTTCTATCAACAGTTCAGTAAAACAGCTTTTTCCTCTGAGCAAAGTCAGAGAGTTGGTAGGTCACGGCAAAGTTTGCAACATGTTTTCACAGAAAAGACCAGTGAAAAGTAACTGTAGGACTGAGCAAGTCTCACAGTTGGAGCTCAAGACTTTACAGACCTGGAGTCGTGATTAGTGAAAAATAGTTATGCTTTCTTGTGCATTCTCATTTAATTTCTTTGAAGAGAGCAGAAATCTGGGACCAAATAGTAGTGCAGCTGCTACTCCCACTAGAGTGAGAAATACGAGTCTTTGTCACTGTATTGCAACTTCGGTTAAGCTTCGTGAGTCTGTCAAAGAGGACACTAGGGATGTCCTCAAAGTCTGACTGAGAGAATCTGTTAATCCGTTTGAACTGTAATGACCAATTTCTAAGATTCAGTGTGCTAGGAAGAAATCTTTTGGTTTAATCTTCATGACACAATTTTGCCTCATTTCTGTAAGTGGGAAAAAAGAGACTGGAAAGAAGGTTGTTCATTTTCAAATTACACAGGATAGAGAAGAAAGAAGGAGGTGCTAATCTATGTAGAGTTCCTCCTTTGGTAAGAAATTCATAGAGAATGAGAAAACTAGCTCATGCTGTGCACTACAGCAAACCAGTATCAAGTGGTGGTGAAGTCACTCCCATTGTATGTGAAAATCAGGTTCGTGACCTCCTGAGGAACCTGAACATACATAAGTCTATGGGACCTGATGAGATGCATC
>JAAGNO010014624.1:23244-33429 GCA_033439905.1 Ceryle rudis
GACAAGGGATGGCCTGTGGATGTGATCTATCTGGACTTCTGCAAGGCCTTTGACACAGTCCCCCACAACATCCTACTTGCCAGGTTGGAGAGATACGGATTTGATGGGTGGACTGTTCAGTGGATAAGGAATTGGCTGGATGGCCTCATGCAGAGGGTAGTGACCAGTGGCTCAAAGTCCAGATGGAGACCAGTGCCAAGTGGTGTCCCTCAGGGGTCCATACTGGGACCTGTCTTGTTTAACATCTTTACCAATGACATAGACAGAGGGATCAAGTGCACCATCAGCAAGTTTGCGGATGACACCAAGCTGAGTGGTGCTGTCAATACACCAGAGGGATGTGATGTCATCCAGAGGGACCTGGACAATCTGGAGAGGTGAGCCCAGGTGAACCTGGCTTTCCTTTCTAATGTGATGCATCAGCAGTATGCACCTGACTGCTGCAAACAGAAATAGTATTATTGTGCATGTGTATTAATCCATACTTGTGCTTTGTAGTGAATTCTCTAAGGCAATGCCCCTTTTCTCGTGTTTTCTGTTATCCATAACATTTACATTAAAGCTGGACAAAATTAAAACTAAAATTCTTGGTCAAAACAACAGACAAAGTTCTCTTTGAGTTTAGTCATGCAACAAGCCTGCTGCATGAAGGAATGTGGAGGAGGGAAATTCTCTAAACATACCACTGTAACATGAAAAAAATCTCAAAATAAATGCAATAACTTCTTCAATAGTTTCTACCATGAATGAAACTCTCTTTCTTGCCAATTCTTTTTTCACTGTTTAATTTTATTACGAAAGCACAGAATGTTGAAGGGATCAGCGTACATGTCCTGGATGCAATCTTCAGCATCCTTAACAGTTTTCATCATTGTTTTATTCTGTGTATGAACCCTTCCATGAAGTGCAGCACCACTGGCATAAATTGAGCAGTCATGGTGTTTGCTGCCAGCAGAGGATGGGAAATGTAATTAGTATCTGTGAACACTCATATAGCATTCTCTCATTGCCCCTTTTACTTGTGTGAAAAGAGGAATCAGTGCAGTGTCTGTAATGCATCATTCATCCTACATGGATCATGTAGCTATTACCCTGAATATACAATATACTCAGTTCCTGTTTGCTTGGAGTAAAGATAGCAAAAACAGCAGCCAAACTTCCCAGGGACAATTCTGCTGTCAGTGCTCCAGCTAAAACAGCAGTGGCTCAGCACTTTTTTCCCTTGTCAGCGGCCTGTTTCCCATGCATGCCCTGTCTTCATTTCTAGTGTGAGACTTCATCTACAACCACACGGTGGAATTTAAGTGGCAAAAATTCCCAGTGTTGCTTCTGAAGGTTCAGCAGAAGGGATCTTTGTCAGGTAGTTTCCAGTGTTCCTGATACTTTTTGTTGTACCACTTTGCCCACTCTCAATGTAAACACTTCAGTCCTTTTGTACTAGGACAGACACTTAGAGGCTACAACTTCAAGGCAGCTTCACTGTTGTCCTCTGTATGCTATTTATTTTGTTCTCTCATCTCTGTACCTGCATGGTTATATTGCACACACAGTAGGAATCAATTCATGGGTTTTGCCTCCTGGGTTTTGCCTCTGTTTCTTCTTCTTTTCATTTTTCAAATAGAAAGATATAGTCAAACATGCTCCATTACTTCTGCTAACTTCTTTATGTGATATCTTGCCTCATGGATATCACATAATGACAATCAAGTCTTGGGATTCAACAGGAAGCTTTTCTATAGGACCTGATAACTCCTCTTAACTTTTACATATTCAAGCAATAAGTTTTCCTCTAAAAATATTATATCTGCTAGAAAAAAAAAGGTCTTATTACTATTTTTTGGTTTTAATGCACTATAAAAATATGGAAGTCAGCATACAAGGCAAGAGCTCATTGTATTATACCTTCACAGATATGGAAAATTACTTTGTGCTGTGATCCTAAAACCCACAAGAATTGTCATATATCAGTGACGTGTGTATCGAATACTCATTGAATTGTTCACAAGAAGGTTGTATGTACAGAATAACCTTCCACTAATACATACTGATTGGTTTTGCTAAAGTTATGTTTAGTGACTGATACTGCATATTGCACAAAAACGTTAGACTATCTCAGCCCAGGAATGATTAGTTGTGTAAACAAAGCAGAGACTAGAGAAAGGGTTGTGACGTATAAGCAATGTGATGGTTGCAACAGTTCTAAAAGTCTTATATTTATACTTCGGTTAACTAAAATTTCCTGGTATTTTTTAATGTATATTCAGATTAACATCTTTCAGTACCTGGAAGTATGCTAGTGGCTGAGCTTCAGTCCAAATAAATAGCACAAAGTTGCCATAAAATGCTCATTATCTAAGCCCCTGATCTTGCAGGCACACAACCACATACATAGATTTGCTCCTGTGAATGGCTTCGCTGATTTCATTGGAACCTCTCAGCTAGATAAAATTATACACTACTTAAATGTTTAAAAGTTCAGAACCTAAGACTGAACATGCTATTACTTAGTGGGTAGTGGGGAAAAAAAATACTGAGAACAGCAATGATATGGCTGTTATGCATCACCTTGTTAATTTTATTAATAATAGGATAAGGCATTGAGAAACCTGGATATCTAAACATTTTTATGTCTTTATGGTTTAAGCTTTTTCTCATAGTTTAGAAGAGGCTTTAGTCTGACAGATTTTCTTTTGTTCTCTAAAAGTGTTTGTTTGGGGTTTTTTTATGAAACTATTAATAAACCTACTATCAAGGGATTTTTTTTTTAATTATTTTTATTTTTGGTGTATATATTAAACTTAATCTTATTTTTTGTAACTTTCTTTATGAAAGCTAGCCAAAAAAATTAGAGAGGAAGAAATACACACTGGGTAATATATCCTGGGCCACTATTAATATAATAATCTTTTAACCTGCCTTCCTAGGGCAATAACTCTTAGGTGAGATTACTGTCATTTGTCTGTATTTTCCCTTCAAAACTTTGAACCCACAATAGATTTCAAGGAAAATTAATGGACAGACAGCTATGGTCTTGCACGTTCTGTGCAGGGAAAGGGACCTTGAAGTTAAGTCCTCTACTGAACAAAGAGCAAAATTAAATAGTCTGTTTGGTAGGAGCCAGCCAGTCAAGTCAATACAGGCATAACGTCCCCAAGAAACATATGTAGATCCAGACCAGCCAAAATGGCAGCATGTCTTGGCTGACAGAAAGCCCCTAAAGGTAAGAAATTGTTACAGTGAAAAGGACAATGGGGGGAAGAGACACTGTCCATGAAACAGGTGGTTTTCATGTAGTTGTATGTAAGCTCCAATTTAAGGGGAATGGGTTACCTGCTTTACAAATAGTCACATACAGAGAAGTCATTTGTTTGTTCTTCTGTTCACTTTCAAAGATCTCAGGCCAGATGCAGCACCTTATTGTGCCTCTCCAGTGAAATTAGATGCTCTACACACACAAAAGGAAATGGAGAAATGCAGTGATGATTGAATTCTAATTGTTCACTCTGACCCAGAAATCCTTAGTCAGGTAAAAGTTTTGTAGCCTTGTTATAGTAGTGGCAGCTGAGAGAAGGGCATAGGATTCAGAGCTCTAGTTGGATTTTTTAAACATTTACCCATGTATTTTGTTCTTTTCTCTGCTCACACTCTACAAGTAGAATAATGTAACAGAGTCTATTAAATCCTGGTGATACAAGCAGCTGGAGAACATGGTAGCTGCAGCGTGAGATAGGTGAATCAACATTACTCCTTGTGCAAATGAATGGGGGAGAAAGGAAAGTAATTTAATACTACAGCAGCAGAGTAAGTCATTCAGGTTCAATAGATTACTTTTATCAGGGCTACATTCATAGGGATACCATATGGTGAGTTGCTGTAAAGAATGACCCCACCCAGCTCTGCATATGGTACCCACCATTTATAATAGATGTTGCTAAATGTTTATTAAGCATTATTAAAAAGCTAATATTACAGCATCCCTTCAGAGACACCAAAAACCAGGGTAAGATTACAGAGATTATAATATCCAGCTTTCAGCTGCTTTTTTCATAAGCATTTATATAGTGTTATTTCTATAATAACATAAAAAGATTGAACTTGTGTCAGTGTACATAAATGAAGATTTTTCTGCCAGCTGAGGATTTCTGGCAGTGGTACAGACATTAGCAGGTGACATTTGTCATTCTGAATGCCTTTATCAGAAAAATACTTTTCTTTCTTTGTTCTTTCCTTTGTGAATGAAGATTGTTTGATGTCAGCAGATGTTGGCTGAGATAATAACTAGCTTATAGTGGTAAGAGGGGGATGTGAATGATAGTCTTTGTTACTTTTAAAAAAACAGCATAACTCACCCAAACTTTTGGGCCAGTTCACTTGGGTTTGTTTTTTGGTTGGCTTTTTGCTTTGTTTTGTTTTGTTTTAATGTTCAAATGTGCAGTAGGACTCAGCCTTGAAAAAATTGAGAACTGACTGTGTTGATTAAAAATGCTGAGTGCCACAAAGTGGTCATGGTTGGTCTGGCATCCTGATATCAGGTTGCAGTGTTTATATTGTGGTGTTGCCTTGAGTAGATAGAATATGCTGACAGTGTCATTTAAAACACATCGTGATGAGTCCAAACGACCATCCCTCCAAGAGAGGGAGAATCAGCCTGATCACTGAGCTACATATGAATTGTGACCTCCAGTCTTTAAATCAGCTTTATCCTGCTTTCTCATTTTCTCACCCTTTCCTCTTTTCTGATCTCTAAGAACAAGAGGAAGAACTCTGCTTGTAAGGAGGAAGCAAGTTTTTTTTTTTTTCTAAATCTCTTATTCTGCTTTGTTATTATGCTCCTCCCATGCCTTTCCAGGGAAACAAATGCCCTTCTGAAACAGTGTTCACACTTTCCAAGAGCTGGTTAGCACCACATTTCCAGAAAACGATCCTTATATAGCATCACCCCCTTCCAGGAGTCTCCTGATGCAGTTCGCCCACACACACATGCCCAGGTATTCACAGGTCCCTTTCAGAGGGATTCAAAGTCAATTGAAGCCAAAGCAGTTCTTGCTGGAAGACTTTGTGCCTTGCTTTCAGTGAAGACTGTTCAGCTGGGGAACAGTGGTGATGCACAGTGGTAAATATCTTCACAGTATTGCTTCATTTAGCATGTGGTTAACAAAGATTCTTGATTCTTGCAAGACTCGAGGAAACCCTGAAATGCCTTATGAAAAAGATTCATCAATGCTTTTGCAAACTGTTAGCAATTTTGACTTATCCTTCTGTTAAACCTTGAGGAAGACATAGTAAACGTTCAAGGCTCTGAAATAGTCAAATAGATCTGAAATAATCAAATAATAGACCCTACTTCAAGTCCAACCTGGCCATTCAGAATGTTGTTCTTGCATAGAACTTTCAAAGATTTGAAGGAAATCTTTGACTACACCACATCTGCTGACATAGGTCTTCTTGACAAGGTCTTATTCCTTATTATTTCATTAAATGTTCTCTGTTTTCCTTTGGTGTGGGACTCTGTAGGAGATGAAAGAAATTTTTTTTGAACTTATTATATTTTTTTATATTATCAACTGAAGTAAAAGTCAATAGCAGCTTTCAAATTTTGCTTCCCAAAAGTATGTTTTGAAACCAAGCTTTAAAACTGACAATTTTCCATGGCTACAGCTAGAAAATTCTTTATCAGTTCTACTTCAAGACTGTCATTTTGTACCAGCAATGTAGGAAGTAGATTTTGACACTTCTTAAATTTAACCAGTGTTTTCACTTGCTCAGTTTACAGAACAAACACTTCTTGTAATACATACAGAAATAAAAGCTCATGCTGTCATTATTCGCTTTACTCATGACATTTTGAGATAAATAAATTCTAAATTGTTCTTTACTAAAGGAGTTGTGCTGTATTTAAACAGGAGACAACTGTTAAAGATTTTTTTTTTCTGTATTTTTCCAAAGTTTCTGTTTTGAAAGAGACAGAAATACTTGATGGCCTGACTTGGGATTTGAATATTTTAGCCCATGACACTAGAAGCAAAGGTGAAGGTATTAGTGAACAGAGCTAGTGTTTTAGGGCAAAAGGCAACATATCAAGACATTACCTAACAAATAAAAATGGAATCTTTCACCTTATTTGTAAAAGAAAATGGTGAAGATTTACTTTTTAGAATGATTGTAACACACATGTAGTGCTGTTTTATGTCTCCAGCAAAGTATAACAGACGGACTGTGGGTTTATTGGGAAAAAAAAAAATGTGCTGAAAGATTTTTATTATGTGAGAAAGAGAGAACAAAACCCAAGGAAACATCTGGACAATTAATCTCTCAAATCTTTGTATATAACATGAAGAAAATTACTCAAATATTTCAGAAGTCTTGCTCAGAAACAAATTAACTATTGTTAGCAAAGCACAATAATTTACTATCCTACATGTAAAAAGATCTCTGTAATTAATAATTGATTGATGACACTTTGTTTTTCACCCATGGGAAAAAAACCAAACCAAAACAAAAACAGGGAAAGCAACATGTTCCTCATGAGGTTTGTATTTTGTCATTATTGAATGACAAATCACTTTCACCAAAGCTGAACTGATCTGTCACCTTTAAAGGAAGTGCATATTATTAGGGGGAAAACAGTTCTTTACCCATTATTCACGTCTGCATGGTGTCTGATTACTAAGATGAACCTAAACATCTGGTAATCATGCTACTTCTTCCTGACATTTGTACACAATATGGAATTCTGCTTTGTGGGTTTTCATGTGTGGAGAGTTTTGATTTTTATTTTAAAGCTACACAACAGGTGAGCAAAGAAGTACCTATTTCTTCTTGTCTAGGCTGGTGAAACATTACCTGTTTTGAGAGAGTAGTTTACTGATTAAACTAGTATATCTCAAACTTCTTGTGCCATTGAGCTGTCCTAAATGAAGAAGTTGAGGCCTACCATCAACTCCTGCTGTTTCTCCATGTGTTCTTTTCATGTGGTGCCTTCTCTGTGACAGCAGTAGTGGTACACTTCAGGGAACAGTCATAGATTAAATAATTTTTGCAGTCACTTTTTTTCTCTAAGTTGTGCTTTTAGCATGTTGATTTCCTCTCCCTCAGCTTGACATATTTTAGGAAATGGGAAATAGTTCCTTCATTGGTTTGCTCACCTATACCCTTTGAATTCTGGTTTTGGCTTCCCCTCCTAGCAACCCCCCTGTGGGTTTTCTAGTAGATACTCATTCAAACACTATTAAAAATGTATGTTTTGGCCTTTCTCCTCTTCTCCCAGCCAAATAAGAGTACGGATATTTTGCCACACAAGTTCAAAACAGTGGTCTTTCTGGGCTAGTGTCCCATTTCTCTTAGTAACCATGTGACTTCCAAAGCAGAAATACTAAGGAAGGCAGCCTGACTCATGGCTGAAGCTGGAAAAGCAATACCCTTTCTGAAATGCAGGGTCATTGATTGTGTCTCACCTGTGCTACTGTATGTCTGGGTGTTTAGTTGCATATATTACTTGTCTTTAAATCTCCTTTAAAACTCATTAAACTCGAATATGCTTTTATAATTTTTCAAGTGACGAATGAAGAAAGCTCTCTACTTACAGATTGAAGGAGGGATGTAGGGTTGTTTGTTTTTGTTTTTTTTTTCTTTTTAGTCAATCTAACAGATAAGAAAACCTCTAACGAAGCAGGCTTTAAAATAGTATGGTTCAATCCAGGCTCTTAATAAACAGAAGTATTTCGAGAGTTACCTGTAAGTACCCAGTATCTATATGGATCTTCTCCACCCAGTATCTCTGTTGGCAAATACTGTCAAAAGGTATTGAAAATTGAGTGCCTTGTTGGCAAAGTATTTTTAGTTAGACAATTTAAAATCTACTATAACACTTACTTCTTTTCTACTACAATGCTACTAGACATGTCACTGCTGATTGGGGATCCCTGAAATAAAATGATGACAGTTATGTTAGCATAAAATCCAGAGTCTGGTGCTAGTAAAAAGTTTTAAAATTAATTGATAATAGTTTTCAAAACATATTGGGAAAAGTTCTGTCATCATATTTAGCAATATATTTTCTTTTGGTTTTGTCCTATATGAAAACACAAAATGAAATGCAAAATTCATGTAGAAAGATATGCAAGGGAGCTCCCCTCTGGGAGTGATTTGTTACTTTTTGAGTACTGCTGTGAATGATGGTCTCAAAAAAATCAAAGAGGGTTTCTGATGTTCTCATCAGTGATTTAGAAAAAAAACCAAGAAAACACCTTAACTAGTTTTATTGATTCAATGTGCATGTTTGTTCAATTGTTTTTATTTCATGACTCATCTTTGAAATGGCATTAGTAAATACATTTAAACAGTGTCTTTTGACTTCTGTATTTTGGTATTTAATTTTTCAGTGTATACTTACCAGATATATATGAGAAATTAATATCAGCCACCAAAGGATAAAGATTTCAGACTCTCAATATTTGTACTGACTCCACCTCCTGTGCCTAACAGATCTGCAAATTCACTATTAGCATAAGAGTTTTCATTTGAGATAAATTTGTTCAATAGCATTGTACTGTGCTGAATGTTATCCTCTGCAATGAACTATTTCGCATTTACTTCAGTTGCTACTCACTGAAATACTCTGAATGTCACGAGGAGTTTATCTGTCATCACTGTTTCATCAATTCATGCTTCTCTGTGAATAATACTATCAATAAATTTTTAATTTCAGTATTACAATTAATGACATATCATGAAGATAACTATTTTCCCTTACAGATCTTGATTTAAGTAGTGCCAGACCTCAGAGACAGAAGATTTTTTTTTTTTCTCTTGAATTATGATAGCTGCATTGCTAGCTGAATTGTGGTAGTGTGAAATTAAAAGAATTTTGATGGCCTGGAAGAAAAAGACCTTTTTTGGAAGAAGGAAAGTGATGAAATTTTTCTGGGTTTTGGGTGTTTGTTTTTTAATTATTTAGAGAGTGATATTGATGCCATTAATTAAAAGAAACAACTGGAAAATCTTAGACAGCTTTTTAAAAATAATAACTGATTCAGAGAACAACAAGGCCTTCTCTCAAAATGTAATAAAAAATGTAATAGAACTTAAAAGTCCACATTCCTGTTTTCTAAAGGATACGTTCAATACAATTATTAAATGTGAAGCTAGTATGTTTGCATGCCATAGCCGTGACCAGCCATAATCAGCTTGGAAAACTACAGGACTAAATTGTTTCACGTAGATCATTCTTAATCCAAACAAAAAACACGTATTTGAATGCAAAATGGATTCCACAAGTTAAGAGGTAAACTCTTTTTCTGCTTAAATTTGCCTAATCCACATATGTTCTCACTGATGGTCAATTCAGTGAAAACCAAGAAGGATAGGAATACAAACAAAACCAAAATGATGTGGCAAGTTGAGTGTCTCCAGAAACTGGGCATTGCCGTTGTTTTCACCAGTACTGTCTCAAACCCCGTTTTCTCCTTTAAGGTGTAAGGGTGTCGGAGTCTCATTTGTGGCGCTGGTATTATGCTTTGAAAACAGATGTTTCTCCTCCCCACCTAAGTTATTTACTTTGTTGCAATAAAAAGAAAATTTCATCATTTACACTATAAACAAATTTCAACTGGCAACTTCCAGCCTGCAGGTTCATTCAATGCATCCGATCTGTCAGTAAGGAGACAAATACTTTCTACTTACCTCAGACAAGAGAACATAGCTCAGCAGGAGGTGCTACTACCTCAGAAGGAATGGATGATCATGGTAGCTCAACAGTGTAGTTACTGCAAAGTGATGCTCCTGACAGCTCCAGCAGATAAATCCCCTTCCAGACAGAACCTTTCAAACAATATTGCTTGGGCATCTACTGCTCACAGTGCTGGGACACTTGCAGGTGGTCAAATATAGAAACGTAGAATCATAGAAATGTCTGGGTTGGAAGGGGCCTCTAGAGGTCATCTAGTCCAACCCCCCTCCCTGCTGAGGATATCCCTGGATATCCTCAACTAGAGCAGGTTGCTCAGAGCCTCGTCAAGTCACCTTGAATGTCTTCAGGGATGGGGCCTCAACCACCTCCCTGGGCAATCTGTTCCAGTGTTCTACCACCCTCATGGTAAAGAACTTCCTCATTTCTAATCTAAATCCACTCCTTTCTAATTTAAAACCATTACCCCTCATCCTTTCACTCCAGGCCTTTGCAAACAG
>JAAGNO010014625.1:4493-40443 GCA_033439905.1 Ceryle rudis
TTTTTTCCTTAATCTTTGGCTTTTTTGCTGTTTTTTTTTTGTTTTTGTGTGGGTTTTTTTGTTTTTTTGTTTGTTTGGGGTTTTTTTTGGTTTTTTTTTTTGTTTTTTTTTTTTTTTTTGTTGTTGTTTTTTTATGTCTTATAGTTCTTGCACCAAATTTGGATGAAAGATCTTTAATCTTCCCTACTTTTCATCTATGAGTAAGTTTCTCCTGTGTCTGGAGTTTCCCCTTGGGGCAGGTGGTTCTGCTTAAGGGTGTTGATGTTTGGCTAGTAATCTGAGCATTATGGTTTGCATTTCAACAGAAGACCAGCCTGCTGGAGGATGGCAGTGATCTTCTGGATAATAATGCCTGCTCCTGTTTTATAAAATGTGCCAATTCCTGTGCTTATGACCAGTAATGCTGGGACTGTACTTCCTGTGGTCTCCTCAACTCCTTTGCCACTTCAGGTATGGGAGAATGAACACTGATCTGGGCTGCTGAGTGAATGTTTTGTTCATAGGGAGATTATACTTATGTTGGGCTGAATGCAAAATTGTTTTTGCATCCCTAAACCCATAAGATGTATAGGGCATTTATTTTGATCTGCACATATGTTATCTTAGTATAGATTGGTTCATGCCTTATCACTTGGAATTACAAAACCAAGTACAATGGAAGTTCAAATAGCTTCTTCATCTATTATGTACAAGTACAACTTGGAAGACAAACAAGTTTCCAGGCTTTGTTCACAGGAGACCAAGGAGTGGTTAAAAACAGTAAGAAGGAGAACATAATTCATTTAGATTCTTAAGCTCTAGACGATCCCATTTTGACAACCTTAGCAGAGGAAAAATGAAGCGTTAACTTCAAGGATGGGGGAAGATGGGTGAAGCTAGAGATGAAGGTATTAAAATAGCTTTCCTAAGGATGAGTACTCTGTTAACAAAGTCTCCTTCTTCTGTACTTATAACTATGTGTTGCTGACAGATGCATCCTTTAAAAAAAAAGACAGAAATGCCCATAAACGTAAGTGCCAGATAATGATTTGCACTTTTTTTTCTTGTCACTTTTTCTGTTCTCAGTAAATATTTTCTCCTGAAATGTTTGTCATGGCAGTTAATAATTTAAAATTATTATACAGCTAAGCACTTCACTCAAGGCTGATGTTACATTAGGCAATGCAGCAATATAGGATAGACAATGATCTCTACTGAGTTTACTCCCCAAAAAGCCAAGGCAGACTAATAAAAAAGGCAACAGCTTGAAAAATGGTCCAAATTAATTGCTATTTGAAGCACAGCCTGTGCCAAGAAAAGAATAAAGTGATCTTCTAAGGTTTTTATTTCCTCTTTCAGTAACTGCTAAGGGAATAGCCTTCATATGTGTG
Organism: Ceryle rudis; assembly: GCA_033439905.1. Taxonomy (NCBI): domain Eukaryota; kingdom Metazoa; phylum Chordata; class Aves; order Coraciiformes; family Cerylidae; genus Ceryle; species Ceryle rudis. The sequence goes on from JAAGNO010014625.1 coordinate 5,864, forward strand.
ACAACCAGGGATTTTCTTCTAGATCTAACTTAAGGAAAAATTGCAGGGGTCTGTTTCATGCCTAAAACACATTGTTTAAGTGTATGTTAAATGTAGGCAAGTGCTGTCTTGTGTTCCCATTTAAAGTTATTAACTAGAGACTGTTTGGACTTGTTTTAAAAATAACATCCTAGAATATGTGTTCAACAAGTGTTTTTCAAAGGTCCTGAATTCCAGTGAATTTGCTCTGCTCTTGGAAGTGGGATACAGCACTGACTTCAGTAGAAAGAGGAATGGCCCAAATGGAGTCAAATTGAGTGACCTGTTGAATATACCCAGCTCTTGATACAACTATTCTGCTCATGCTGGACTTGTCATAGTACAAATATAAGTGGGTGAATTGCTATGGTATGTCTGAAATTGCTTTTCTTCTAAAGAATATTGCTTTGGGCCTTTTATGCATGTCTGATCTCATCAGGTCCAGGGGATATGTGAGTATCTCAGCTATTATGCTACTTACAACACTATTTGTTGATATCTAGTAGAAGTAAGCAGAGTATCAAGTTTGAATATATCCACTGCGGGGGAAGGTTCCAAATTTAAATCTGTATTTCAGTGCCATTAAAACAATAAAACTGTTAGGGGGGGAAAAAAAAAAAAGTAAATGCTACAAACTTTTACTAACCTAGAAATTTTGTAGACTAATAATTTGTTTTCAAGCATAAATAATAATGCATGAATCCTGAAGGGTTTAGAAATCAGATAGTTATTCAAATTTAGTCCTCTTTTGTAATGCATATGATTAAAAAAAACATAGACATCAGTAAAGTGATTTAAGTAAAAATAGAAATAACAGTAGAGACAAATCCAAGGTTCTAAAATCTTCTCCTGAAAATGTAAAATTTTCATGCTAAACCTGTCCAGGAAGGAAGGTTTTTGTTATATTTTAAAGATTGTGAAAGGAAGGCACAGCGATTGTAAATCTTGCTCATGGTCATAGGTGGAGCAAACATTGGAACTTGTAAGTTCCTGTTTCTCATTTCTGTGTTTACATTACAAAGCTATCAACATCAAATAAACTGCATTCGGTTTCTTTTTCCAATCCCCTCTTTCTTATCTCCTGTTAATTTTTGGTTTGGTTTTTGGTTTTGTCTGGGTTTTTTATTGTTGTTGGTTTGTTTGTTTGTTTGTTTTTGTAGATAGGGGGATCTGTTCTTAGTGTATCTTTCGTTTCTGCTAATAAGGTATTGGTAAGGTACTGCTTCTGATATTGCCCTGATTTCATGCTCGACACTTTCTTTCGCAGTGGCAACTCAGAATGCGTGTCAGTTAAACATGAGTTTCAACTCATGCCTCATTATCACTGTGATCAGATTTTGATGGAAAGGCCGTTAGCAATTGGATTCACAGTCTCCAGATATATCTGTACTCTTCTTGACCTATGAATCTAGGACATCTCTGAAATAGTCATCTGGCTTCAATAAGAAATCTTACGTAGATATTTTTCTTTTACTATATCCTTATTGCAGTCTCTAAAAATTATTTGAAAATGTGTGATAATCTATGAAACATTCTCCTAGAATCAAAACATTTATGTGTAAGGAAAAAGTATTAAAAAGGAAAATTGCAGTGACCAGTTAACATATTTTGAGATGTGTTGAGAGTTCTTAGGAGCTTTATTGACAATACATTCCAGTAGGCTTGCTGTTATAAACTAAGCTAAGCTAGAGATGTAGAATGACCAGTGCTCACACTGATGCTTTTTTTTGTTTCTTTTAAAGACATTTTTATGCTACTCTTAGCTGGATTGTTTAAGGTGTTTTCTAAGATGAAGATGCCATTTAATGGAAGTCGGAATGGGAGGCCAGTCTCCCAGAAACCTTAATGTGAGGCTTATTCTGAATTTTCCCAGGATATGAACAGGTCTAATTTACATATACGGTGTGCCAGCAGACTCAGCCCTGACACGGGTGGTGGTGGTAGCTCCAGGTAACCTGGAAAATGCTGAAGTCGGAACAGAAACTTTGGAGATACTTTCCTTAGGATTTAGTAGTTACATAGTGTTTCTTCCCAAGGAATAGAAAATTTCAGGACTCATTAGACAGAAAGTCATATAGAGTTTGAATGGTAAAAGATGCAATGCAGTGATGACTGTGGGCTGTTCAGAGTTTAGTTTAGGGGAAGCCTATGTGATTAGCCTCTAAATTATGTGGAATGCATCCTGCTCCAAATTTCAGTCATCATGTCTATCTGTCAAACCTGATGGCCAGAGTAGTCCTTGCCAGGCAGTACAATGATCCATCTGTTAATGACCTGGATGAAACCTGGTAATTGTCAGGCATGGTGGAGTGAATCATGGTGAAAGTCAGACATACACAAAGGTGAAAAACAAGTAATTGAAAAGTTTTTAAAAAAACATTAGACTGATTACAGCTTAAGTCGTAAAGCTGAAAATGCTTTTGAAGGGAATTAAAGAAGCTGAGAAAGGGAAAAATATCAAATTACCAGTATGAGGAATTATTATGTTAATACCTTGCTGAGCTTCCAAGCATACCCTGTGGGGACTAGATGTTTGCAGAACCCTGAGCAAGCTCTTCCTCAGCTAGGTGCTTGCATAATAAAAAAATAAAAGCAACACAACTACCTTTCTTGAGCCAAGCTCCTCAGTTCTTGCTAACCAGCAGATATGAAGTTTCCATGGAGACTTGAACTGAGGAGGCTAACCGGATGGCAGGAAGGAGGAGTGGGGATAGTCTTGATTGCTTGAGAGATTTTCTCCAATACTTGCTTTCTTAATTGAAAGTAAATTAATGTTCCTACCTCAGTTATCTTAACAATTTCTGTTAATTTTCCCCATTTCATTTAACTGCTTTGGTGAAATTGTCCTCCTTAGCTTCAGACATGTGAATTACAAGCCCCATTTTAGTCAATCACCCAAAGTTTTATCCATGGAGACAAGTACTTATATGCTCTGGATGTCTGCCTTAAGGTGAGATGAGCTGTGTCCTAGAACTACCTGTTTCCCACCCTTGACTGTTGTGGCATCCCAGATGCTCATCATCCATGTCTCACTCAGAAGACTTTCAGCCTTTATTTGAATAACTGTCTACATTTAGTCTGTATCTGGGGCTAAACTAAAACAGTTGCTCTATCATGCAATGACCACTTCCCAGCAGAGAAGGGAGATTGGAAAAAGGAGAGAAGACCTGTGGGATGGAGAAAAGCATGAGGAGCCCTTACCCTCAGCAGACTTCACACTTTATAATGTGTGTGATGTTTATAGTATGGGATACACCTGTAGCCAGCTCAGGGCTGCCCAGGCTGACTCCAAACTGCTAATGGCTTGCAGACTATGGCTGGACTATGATTCTATCCTGGTAAAACCAGGACAATATCTTAGTTATTTGGCCCAGTTAAAGTAGTCCTTTTAAGTGGGTGTACATCTGTGTTAAAACAATATAATAAGTTAATGTTTTGCAACCTTTCCTTTAATTTCTCTTCATTTTCCTGTCTAAGCTGGGCTGTAGATTTCTATTTTTACTGAGTATCATGAAGTCCTTGTGGTGTGCTAATAAATACCTCTAATTCCTGCTAGGCACAGACTTGCTTTTTTTGCACAGCTTTAAATTCACTGTTGGAGGCATGGCAATATGCAGTGGTGTGTCACATTGCCACTTTTTTAGATCAAATACCTTCCCTTTTTAGGGAAAAGGCTGCATATTGAATGCCTCCAGGAGCTCTACCAGTGTCACAAGTGATTCTGAGCAGCTGGTGGGAGAGATTTCAGCAGAAGCTTTGCTCAACCTTTGTGGCTTTGGGCTGGGGATACTCAGTCCAGATGGAATCTGCAAACCGTTCAGCTGCCAAACTCAAATAAGCCCTTAGTGATCATGTGTAAAATGGGACTTTTCTCAGTTTGGAAACTGTGAAAACCTTGGCAGTTATTCCTGGACACAGGAAAATCCAATACCCTTCCAAAACCAAGCTCGCTTTTAAAAGTGAGCAGACTTTTTTTTTTTTTCTTTCCTTTCTAGAAAGTGCAACTTCTGAAAGTGACACCTTGAAGGAGGTTGGTTTTCTTGTGTGTGGTGTTTTGGTTTTTTTTTTTTATATGGACGACAAAAGTTGTATGATCTTGCAGGAAATGTCTCAAAATTCAGCCCAAGGCTGACACCCATTGGGGAATTTCCATGACCCAAATAGACTCACAAAGCAGGTTCTACAAAGGGACTCTTGAGATGCAGGCAGCCCAATAAGTGCTGCTTATACTGTGGTGATACTGCCTCTGGAGATGCATGAATCATCTATTACATGTTTTTGTACATTATCTGAGAGCCATACTTGAGTTTCATTCTGCAAGATGCAGGTTCACACCCAGGAAACAGGGCTTTTAGGAGTTTTTCCTATACACGCAGTCACTGCCGGGTACCTGTGTGCTCTGTGTAAACACTGGGCTCTTCTACTGGGATCTACCAAACCCATCCTGATCTTTTTAAAATGGACAAGCTGTAAATGTGGACACACAAGAACACCCCTAAAAGAATGATCTTTTGCAGATCTTGAGGCAGATGGTGTTTATAAAATATTTTATGTACCTCAGTGCACTGACACTGACTACAGTCTCATGTGACACATGGAACTGGGTGTGAAAGTTGTGTAATGCAGTTTCATTGCCATCCTGGGTTAGTCAGATGGGCAGTCCTGTGCTGTGGTGGTAGCATGGATTGCACCTATGGGTATGGAGGGCCTAACACAGAGGAGCTGCCCTGGTCTTACAGCGGGATTTATGGGCAGCCAAAGAAGAAGCTTGACCATGTGTCTGCTGAGCTGGTTTCTCATGTGTGATAACATGGCTAGTGGATTTGTGACTATAGACCCTGCAGAGAGTTGCCCCAGTGTAAGAGGATTTGTGACTGCCGGTGATGCTAATGAAATTTTGGAGATAGGATGAAGCTCTTCTATTAGGCTGGAGTGGGAATCTTCACATTGGGATATTTCCCTGAGGACAAGATAAGCGCTTGATCTGAATATACAGTGCAGGATTCAACGGAGTCAAAAACTGAGATTTCTCAGGGTCTCTTTAAGGTACTGTGTTTACAAATAGGGAATAGGGAGACCTTGTCTCTCGAGCCTGTCTCTTATCCCTTCTCTACCATAAAACATATTTCTTGAAGCAAAATATATGCATTATAAATGTCTTCTGGCTGTATTGCTTAGCTTTTTAAAAATTTCTTTGTGTACCATTGTCATTGTAATGATTTCCTGCACTATGGGGACAATGATCTGCCTGAAAATTACTTGGCTGCTGATGAAAATCAGACAGTCTGGGGGGGAAATGATGACAATAACTAAAAGGAATGGGTATGTTTTTCTATCTATATAATTACCAATTCTAGGTTTTAGCACAAATAGCAAGTAGGAGCTTAAGCTGAGGTCTGCCTTCATTATCGCTAAGTGCAGGTCCAAGCACTGTGCATGGTCTCAGGCATGGGCTGGCCCAGCTGGCAGCCGCCCGCCATGTGCTGGAGGAGAAACTCCAGGCATTTCTGGTGATGCTGTGAGACTGGGAGCCCTGTTCCAGTGGCACCCAAGGCTGTGCTTACAGATCTGTGGTGTCCAGTGTCAAAGGATGTCTCAAGGGCCTCCCTTGTATTCAGGATAGAGTTCAACATGACCATTGTCCAATCATCTCAAAAAGAAGTGCTCCGAAATAATTTACCCATTGATTCTACACCCTCTCACTGATTCTTTTTAAATTTTGCCAGACCTGTTTTATTGGGTTTGGGTTTTTTGTGTTTTCTTTTTTTTTTTATTTTTTTTCCCTTTACCCCAAACAAAATCGGTCTTCATCTACCATCTAATTGCTTCCAGGATGGCATTGGCACCTGAATGTAAACAATCTCACGTGTCCTGGAGGCAGTTTTGTGGTTTATGTCACCCCATTAAATAGTCTACAAGAAGACTAGAAATTTTAAAAAGGCAATTGTAACTTGAAGCAAATATCAGCCTAATTATTTGTGATAACTTCTGTCATGTATTTAAGGCAAGCCCCTGGAATAAGACAACTTTTTTTTAATTTCCCTTCATATTATTCTTTTGATATTCTTGACCCTTGTGGTCAGAGTCAATGCACTGAAATCCTGTTCAAAACATGGAAAGAAACGTACTTAACATTTCATGCTGTCACTGAGATTCTTCTATAGATTGACTTTTAAAGATGCTTTCCTTTAGACTGATAATATTTAAAAATAGCTCAGGTTTTATAGTAAATCTCACCTGTATGGGTTTATATCCATCCCCATACTGAGGCCTGAGTTTAAAGTGGTAGGTTTTTGGAAGCTTTTTACAATGAAAAGGAGGCCATGCAGTTTTATTGCCACTACCCAGTGAAGCGTGGCTCCATCAGAGCCTTTTATCAGGAGTTTACAAATGCAGCGTTACAAATGAGTTTGCTGGCAGGGAGCTGACCTCTCACTGTGGAAAGCAGAAACTGGTTGTATAATTCAAAACATCAACGTCTGGCCTTCTGGTATTTCCACCTGAAAAAAAGTCTGTCTGAAAAGGGCTTGAAGCAGATAACAGTGTAACACACAGAATGACAACCCCTGCCTGATGAGCAAAGCTCAGTAAGCACTCACTTCATCAGAGGAACCAGACCTCTACATCACACTTGGAAGTTTTACCCTAATAGGCTGTGCTTTTCAGCAAGGACTTGCTAATCATTTAAAAGTCAGCTCAGAGCACTTGCCATCTGGGGATGGGAAATAGCATAGCTGCATCTGCGTAATGGTGTGGCTGTGCTGATAAGCCTTGCTCAAAATCAGGGCTTGGTAGCTCAGCAGAGCACTGTGGGACTGCAGCTGCAGTGATCCAGCTCTCTGTTGGCTCAGGCACCTCTGCTCCAGCTTCCCTGGCCCTGCAGATGCCCTGACCAGTCTTGCCAGCACAGATGTGCCCTTAGTCCCCTCTTGTGTTAGTGGGATGGTGCCAAGTCCTGCACAGGGCTAGGGGGTAGAGTGAATAATTAATTTTTCAGTTCAGTGGGAGTTGTGAAAAAGTGTGCATTTGTGAGGGGGATGGAACATTTGAATTTGGATGGGAACTTTCAAAAAGGGGTTTTATCAGGTTCAGAATTGAAGGGTATGCTGAAAATGAGCAGTAGCTGGAGCAGAGAAGTTTGAAAATGTCAAAAAGAAACATGTTGACTCTTAAAAGGGCTGTCATTTATTTTTAAGGAATTTAATGAGACAAGCTGAATTTAAAGGTTCTGGGGAAAATGAGGATGAAAAATATCACTCATCTCTGATATAGAATCGTAAGAAGAAAGGAAAATATAGGCATTAGAGGGGAAACTAGAACAACAAATTTCTTTCTGCTATATGATAAATATATAGAGAGGAAAAATCAAGACTAGGCAACCTGAGTAAAAAGGCTGAGCAGGGTCAGGTGTGGGCTAACTCCTAATAGAAAATTGAGAGTTGGAGTATTGGTATCCTTCAAGGGTGGAAGAGCCAACCTGCAACTTCATCTGTTTGCAGAGCACATGAATAGGGTATAAGAAACTGGAGCATAAACCCTTTGTCCTAGAAAAAGTCTTCCAATGCCCACATAAAACAGGCAGGCTTCTGTGTTTCAAGGTTTCATCAAAAATAATTAAAATAATTAAAACCTTGGCTGGGAATTAATTAGTAGTTCCCAAGGGCAGCTGATTGAGCACTCCAGTTCTCTGGATCCATTTGCTAGCATCCCTAGGCTCTGGTAAAGTGTTGTCACTGGCAAGCAGCAACCTTGATAAAGTAAATCCCATCTGCCTGGAGCCAGCCTTTGGAGGAAGGTGTGCTGTGCCCTTACAGCTTGTGGCCTTTGGACTCTGGTGCAACAGGAGGCACTGATGGCTGGCATCAGAATTCAGTCTCTGCCATTGTTGTTTTCTCACTAATAAAGTGCATGTGGGTCTGGGGACAATATGATGGCACCAAGCAATAATAATTTCTAACAGGAAGTTGCTTCATTCTAACAGTTACTTTTAAAATAAGCTACTGGTTTTCTTAATTTATTTTTTTTTTCTGAAGACTACCCTGAGCCAATGTCTTTCTAGAGCTTTTAGAAGCAGTATGGTTATCCTAAAGTAGCAGAAAGAAAATGATTTGGTAGGGTCACTTTGGATAGGAAGGAATAGAAGACTTGCTTTAAAATCTCACTTATTTTTAGTCTTACAAAGATACATTTTTACTTATATATTCAGAGGCTTTTGGGCACAGTGTATTTGTGTGCCTCTACATTTCTGTAAGCTGAACAGTACGTGTAAAGCAAGCCTGAGTGTGGCACACCACTGACTGAATAACAATGTCTGTATAATTCTCCTTGTGCATGAGGCGAGGATTTCTCATTTCATACATCGGTAGAAACTTGCTGCTGCAAGTCTGTGAATACAGATAACCATATCCCAACTTTAATGTTTATTAGCACAGAGAATTTAGAAACCTCCTTCCCAGATCAGACCACATAAGGTGCAAAGCATTTCTTTCCTTTGCATTCATGATGGGAACAGCTTTGGATAAAAACACGGTGCTTGCTTAAACCAGCTCTCGTGTTATTGTTTGTGGACAAAGAGGCCAAAGAGCATCTGTGGCGGTTCTGCCTTCAACAGGGTTCTGGGATGGGATTTGAGCAAGGAATTTCTTTTTATTTATTGTATAAACTAGATTCTCATTACTTTGAGATTTACAAAATCTAATCTTGCAGAAAGCAAAAATATCTTTTATTCATGGTCCATTTTAGATCACAGCACATGTTGTAGAGGTGGCGAACATTGATCACCTGCTCCTTCCCCAACTCCTGGGGCCTTGTGTTGCTTTGCATCATTATAGTTGCATCGGATTGCATGCCCGAGTCCTGGCACTTCTTATGGGCAGGTGGCATTTAGCAGATTTTCTGTTTCTTGTAGTAACCATGTGTTGCTTGCCTTTTGGTATTGCCAGCTGAGCTGTTCCTGGACAGGACTTTTGACTGCTTCTTGGAGAAGGTCGTAAAGTTATTTTGCTGCTTGCTGCTTTGCTTTATGGATACAGGTCAGAAGAATTCTGGTCTTCTAGATGTTCTTAGTTCAAATCAGATTTATTTTTTGTATAGTGAAAAAGTTTGGGATTAGTTTTGCTTTTAAATTAAGATAAATAATCAGCTCTAATACTTGATTCTTTAAGCCGAGTGCCTTTCTATCAGACACTGACCTGAGTCCAAGGTCTCCCGTAATTTCTTTCTAGCTTTCTCTGACTTGAGCACTAACAGGTCCTGCCATGGTCCAGCTTCACAATAGCTCTCTTCTGGGGCAGTGACAGCTTCCAAACCATGGTATTATATAAAGGCATGTTTTGTAAACATCCTCTAACTATTCCTCCCTCTTCTGGCAATGGCTGCTGCTCTGTGTTCTAGTTCTCAACAAGTCAGTTTATTTGAGTTGTCTCCTTCCAGTTTGTACCTTCCAGTGGGAATGAGCGAATACGATTATGCCCTAGTGAATAGCTGGGGCTGATACAATTGCAATGCTTTGCTTTTGTGTTCACCTCTGGGATTTTTTGACTACTTTTGAGAACTAATCTTTTATATTTGCCTAGCTGTACAGCGTTACCTTCTGTGCTATGCCTCTTCCTTATTGTATCTTCATTTATATTTTTGTCCTAGCTATACAATGACAGCTTGATCTTGGAGCTTTCTGCATTTTGAAGGGACATAAAAATATCCTTAAGAAACCAGTAGTGGTGCTATATTTGATTACCAGTCAAAATGGATCTCAACTAATGAAAATAGATGCTTTTAAATAATTTTTTTTTTTTTTTGCAAAACTATGGAAGTACTTCAGCTATTTTATAAGTGCATTTGAATTTAAAGTCCAGCCTTCTATCTCATGAAATCTGATTGGAATCCTTAATTTGACATTCTAAAAAGACTTATTTTCTTAATTTAAAGGGGGAGATGCCACACAGGGTAGATGTGCAAACAGGAGTCTGGGGAATGATACATTTCTCTAGTGGTTATGTCATTTTGGATTGAGGTATTTTGTGGTAAAGTTTCCCCATCTATGATCAGAGTTAATATTCACTTTATTAATAAACCTTAACTTCAGAATCTTAAATCACTATTATGTTATTGCTTATTGTAAATCAAGTTAATGCATTTAAAAAGACTCATATTCATGCAGGAGATTATGAAAGGACTGCTCACACGGTCCAAATTAAACACATTAACAATATATCTACTTGTCCCAGTAGTGTGGTAGAATGCAGAGGCATTTGCAGGATCAGTACTTTATAATGGAAAAGTACACAGCTTTATATTCTTATGGCAGGAAAGTTTTCTCTCTGCTGTACATGATCTGGCTCAGAAGGACACCAGACACTTTAAAAGTCTGTTAAAAGTTAAATAGTTAAAGGGAATGGCAAGAGAATGCATTATTATTACTTGGAAAAGAGCCATCAGTTCACATGATGCCTTGCAATTAACAAAACAAAAGCCAAACTTCCCTTGAGAGAATGTAAGGTGGGATGTTGGTTCATACTGAGAAGTGATGACTTCTAATAGGAAGGTGGGCAGAGGACTGTCTTGCAACAAAAATGAGCTTTAAAGATTTCAGGAAAAGGGGCTATGTATACTAAGAAAAGATGGAATGGATTTTGATGGTACAAAAGAAGATCTAAGCTCCTTCTAAGTTTGACATCCTTCTAATGCAAGGGTAGTGAAGTAGATGGCTGAGTACATCTGAGTCTCCATCTCTGGAGAACTTTAGGTGCAAGGTAGACAAATTTTTATTTGTTTTAATATAATAGGTGGCTCATATTCTGCCCTTGTGTGTGCCTGGCAACCTCTTGAGGTCTTTGTCTGACATTTTTTCTTTTATGGTCTTATGAAATGTAAGTGCCTGCTTCATACATGCTGCTTCTGGCTTTAATCATCTCTGATTCACTGAAGATTTTGTGTTTCTCCTTGCAGTGCTAGAGACAGCTTTCAGGTTTGTGTATTTCATAAAATTTTAGTTTGGTATTTTCATTCCTCAGTTGAACGTTAAATACTGTGTCTGGACACCAAAAAACTCACTTCAGTAAAATGAGGGATATTTGGCATTAAATGTAGAACACAGGACTATTTTAGTGAAGCTTCACCTTTATTATAGCACATAAAAAGAGAAAAAAGTTCTTGCAGGTGATGTTGTTATGCTCTGTGAGTGATAGATGCAAGGAGAACACAAACTCTTCCCTGGCACGAGATACTCTTTTACTGTCAAATTTTATTGTATTACAAAGGAGGGTTTCCTGTGCAGCAGCAGCAGATGCATAAGAATTTCCTTTAGAGCTGTTGGCAAGTAAAACCATGGCTTGCAGCATCTGTGCTCCTACCTCCTCAGAGATTCAACTGTTCACCCTGTCACCGCAGTTCTCATCCACACTGAACTTTATTACAGAGACACTAACGTTCTTGAGTAAATGACACGTACCCAGTAAACAAGGCAATAAGAAAATAAGTCTTATTTGACTATGCCTCTGGTACAAAGCTCCATCCCAAGACTGCTTCTGTACATAGAGGACTACGTTACAATCATTACGCTGAATCTGCCTGTTTCCCAACACCAATTTTGAGAGCTGCTCGATAACCTCTTTTTTTGTTTGTTTTGTTTTGATTTGTTTTGTTTTGTGTGGTACTACTGCCCACTGCAGCAACCAGTAGAACTGGTTATTAAACAATGAGTGTATGGGAGGGCTCAGTTTGGGATGATGTGCTGACCTGTGCTGCAATATATTAGTAGATGGCTTAATCATTCACTCCTTTCCTTTAGTGGGTTTTTGTCCTGTTAGGATGTTGAAAAAATAATATTCCTTTCAAATGCATTTTTCTAATAATAAAGGCATTTTGGGTATCGTGATTTATTTCAGGGCTGATGTGGTGCAACAGTTAAATAATAACACCTATAGAATACTAGAAGTAATTTTAGAATAAGCTGCCATAAATAGTTGTGATGAAAAAACACAGTGGAAATTCACTAAATAAAGTGACTGGAGATGTTCTCTAATATTTCTATGAAACTGTAATGAACTTTCTATGTCAGAGCTATGCTAAGCTTACTGTTTAGAAGTTTTACCCTTTACTTTATAAGCCATACAATTCCATTTGGCTACAGGTTTTTCTTATACATGTCCTGCTCTATGCTAATGAAAAGCTAGTGTTCCTCTTCCTTACAGGATTGGGTACAATGAGTTTTTATGGTTTTGACTAAGTCCTGTCCATAGTCAAATTTTAATTATATGAAATTCACCTCTTGTCACTTTTTAGGGTGTTCTTTGCCTTCTAAAAATTTTTTTCAGGGTGCTTGTCTGTACCTAAGATTCTATATATTCTGAAATACTCCTGGGTATTCTGAAATGATATGATTATATAGAAAAGCAAATCTTTGAATCCAGGATGGGAATAATATTCTAGTTCTGTTCTGACCACTAATTTCTTGCTTTAGGAACTTGTCTGCACCATGTGATGAACTGAAAAAGTTATCATAGTTTGAATGTATTCAGGGAGGACTATTCTAGAATGGGTCCTCTGTAAATGCTCTTACTGTATCCATGGGGGACATGTTTTGTAATAGCTACTGTGCTGTGCCCCTTATTCTCCTTTCATCTGGATTAATTTTGACTCATCCATGAGTCAAAAGTGTAGCACGTGTATTCAGTTTCAATTGTCTTGGTTTCATTGACTTTGATGCCAGTTTATGTCATCTGAGAAACTCTGAATTTATTTTTTTTCTTAGTATTAAATGCAAAAGGTATAGAAAAAACCCACAAATTCCTCCATTTGGATAGTTGAGATCTTCAGATGTTTGACTTCTGAAAAGCAACTGTAACTCAGCAACCACATGATGTGATTTAAACCCAGTGAGCAATCAAGCCCATAGAGCCACTTGCTCATCCCCAGTAGGATGGGGAAGAGAAACAGAAGGGAAGAAGTGAGAAAAATTATGGGTTGAGATAAGGACAGTTTAATAGGTAAAGCAAAAGCTGCGCACGCAAGCCAAGCAAAACAAGGGATTCATTCACCATCTCGCATCTCCAGGCCATCCCCAGGACAGCAGGGCTCCATCACGTGTAATGGTTATTTGGGAAGACAAACGCCATCACTCTGAATGTCCTCCCCTTCCTTCTCCCCCCAGCTTTGTATGCTGAGCATGACATCATATGGTATGGAATATCCCTTTGGTCAGTTGGGGTCACTTGTCCCACCTCTGTCCCCTCCCTGCTTCTTGTGCAGAAAAGGCCTTGACTGTGTAAGAACTGCTCAGCAGTAACTAAAACATCTCCAGCTATCAACACTGTTTTCAGCACAAATTCCAAACTTAACCCCCATACTAACTACTATGGAGAAAATTAACTCGACCCTGGCCAAAACCAGCACACCACATAGAATCATAGAATGGTAGGGGTTGGAAGGGACCTCTGGAGATCATAGAGTCCAACCCCCCTGCCAGTGCAGGAACACCTTGGGCATGACACACAGGAACAGATCCAGGTGAGTCTTGAAAGTGTCTAGAGAAGGAGACTCCACAACCTCTCTGGGCAGTCTGTTCCAGGGCTCTGTCACTCTCACAATGAAGAAATTTCTCCTCATGTTGAGGTGGAACTTCCTGTGTTTCACCTTGATACCATCACCTTTCATCCTATCACAGGGCACCACTGAAAAGAGACTGGCACCTTCTACTTGACACCCACCCTTCAGATATTTGTAAATATTAATAAGATCCCCTCAGTCTTCTGTTTTCCAAGCTAAGCAGTCCCAGGGCTCTCAGCCTTTCCTCATAAGAGAGATGTTCCAGTCCCTTCATTGTCTTTGTAGCTCTCTGCTGTACTCCCTCTAATATTTGCCTGTCCCTCTTGAACTGGGGAGACCAGTACTGAACACAATACTCTGAATGTGGTCTCACTAGTGCAGAGTAGAGGGGTAGCAGAACCTTCCTTGACCTGCTGTCCACACTCTTCTTTATTCACCCCAGGATACCACTGGCCTTCCTGGCCACAAGCTGTTCCACAGATAACTTATCGTCCACCAGGACTCCAAGGTCCCTGTCCATGAGGCTGATTTCCAGTGGATCTACCCCTAATCTGTACTGCTATATGGTGGTATTCCTCCTCAGGTGTAGGACTCTACACTTATCCTTGTTGAACTTCATTAGGTTTGCCTCTGCCCAGCTCTCCAGTCTGTCCAGACACTGCTGGATGGCAGCACAGCCTTCCAGAGTATCAGCCACTCCTCCCAGTTTAGTATCATCAGCAAACTTACTGAGGGTACACGCTATCCCTTCATCCAGGTCACTGATGAAGATGCTGAATAAGACTGGACCCAGAACTGACCCCTGAGGAACACCACTAGCTACATGTCACCAAGTGGACTCTGCACCACTCATCACAACCCTATGAGCTCTATGTTCAGCCAGTTCTCAACCTATCTCACTGTCTGCTCTTATAACCCACACTTCCTGAGCTTTCCCATGAACATGTTATGGGAGACAGTATCAAAAGTCTTGCTGAAGTTAAGGTAGACAACATCCACTGCTCTTCCTGCATCTACCCATTCAGTCACATGATTGCAGAAGGCTATCAGATTAGTCAGATATGACTTCCCTTTAGTGAATCCATGTTGGCTACTGTTGATAACTTTCTTTTCTTCCACATGTGGAAAGTGATTCTATATTCATAATGGGTTGAAGCAGAACTCCCCAAAGCTCTACGGTCAGGGCTTTGACTTTTTGTATGAGCTAGGACCTAGAAAGTTAGATCTTGATGTTGTGTGTTGGACTTATAATCACAGAATATTTTTGGTTGGAAGGGAACTTAAAGATCATCTAGTTCAAATGCTCCTGCCATGGGCAGGGACACCTTCCAGTACATCAGGCTGATAAAAGCCCCACCAACCTGGCCTTGAACACTTCCAGGGAGGGGGTTGCCACAATTTCTCTGGGCAACCTGTTTCAGGGTCTCACCACCCTCATCATAATTTATTTTTTCCTTATATCTAACGTAAATCTACTCCCTTTCAGTTTGAAACCATTACACTTCATCCTATCATTACAACCCATCTTTTATGTAGGACCCCTTTAAGTACTGGAAAACCACTATAGGGTCTCCCTGGATCCTCCTCTTTTCTAGACTGAACAACCCCAGGTCTCTCAGCCTGTCCTCATAGGAGAGGTCTTCCAGCCCCCAATCATCTTTGTGGCCCTCCTCTAGACCTGCTTGAGCATGTCCATGTCTTTCCTGTGCTAAGGGCTCTAGAGTTGGATGCAGTACTCCGTGTGGGGTCTCACCAGTGTGGAGTAGAGGGGCAGACTCACCTCCCCTGACCTGCTGACCACATTTCTTTTGATGCAGCCCAGGATGCAAATGGCTTTCTGGGATGTGAATGAATATTGCCAGCTCATGTTCAGTTTTTCATCCACCAACACCCTCAAGCCCTTCTCCCCAGGCCTGCTCTCAATCCATTCATCCCCCAGCCTGTATTTGTGCTTGAGATTGCCCCAACCCATGTGCATGACCTTGCACTCAGCCTTGTTGAACTTCATGAGGTTTGCAGAGTCACACCTCTTAAACCCGAGACCTTGCTACCTCCAGATAGCACCACTTTCCTCCAACATGTCAACTGCACCACAAAGCTACAAGGTGTCTATAAACTTGGTGAAGGTGCACTCAATCCTGCTGTCCATATTGCTGACAAAGATGCTGCCAAAACTCCTGTGATGATCCACCCCTTTGGGGATTCTGTAATGCAGCAGCTCTGAACTAATGGAAGTGGAAAATTTGGGCATAATTCTGTTGTTTTGTCTTTTCTGTCTCTCTAAGAGCTACTTGTTACAGAGAGCACCCGACTTTTTGCTTTTGGCCTCTGGGGTGTGTGCTTGTAAGATTTTTTGCCTTTATGTGTCATGAGCACCTTGGTCTCCAAGGGTGTTCGGTGGTGGGAAGCTATTTTGCATTCAACTGTGCTACAGAATAGACACAAAGATACATAAACACACATAGGCAAAGACTTCCACCTCTCTGCTTTTGTTATGCCTTTGCTCCACTGCTACAACTTCCTCCCCCTCTCTGAACCTAAGGCTGAAAATATTTGTGCTTTCCCATTAAAGGAGGAGGGGAAGAGAAAAAATATCAACCAGTCAAAACTGTAAATGTCCCAAATCCTGAGTAAACGACAAAAGATTGTGATATGCATTAGTGGAACGTAGCTTCAAATACTGGCTGGCTGATGCATGAAGGTGTATAGGGCCTAAGACAAATTCAGCATTATTGACAAGAATGCCAAAGACAGCCTGATTTCAAAGCTGACATCCTGATTTAAAGTCAACTTAAGTATGCTTAAAGCCCCTCTTGATAGTGCTGCCAGGAGGAAGGCAAATCCTGGAGCTATTCTAAATGTCAGCTTTGTATACTTGGGTTGCTTCAGCTGACAAAATCTTGATGGCCACTTGGAAAATTGACATGATAGAAAACACAGGAAAGGATACAACTGCAGCTCAATTAAACCCACCAAATCTTTCTTGACATGGTTGCTTTCTTCCTTTGTCCTAATACAAAAAAGAAAGAAAGGTATCTTGTATTCACTGAACTAATGGTTCATCTGTAACACTGGAAATAATCCAAGAAAGCATGGGCATGGCAGCAGGGAACTTCTGTTCTCAAAATCAAATTATCCATGAAAAACTTCCAGACTTCTGTTTGTCCCTCTGCTTGCCTTGTTCTGTTCCCCCTTTCCAAATTGCTAAATTTTTACCATCTCTAATCTGTCATTGTGTGGAGGTCATTTTAGTGTTGATTTTTTTTTCTTCTCTTTCTAATGCTCTCTTCAATTTAGAAAGTTCCTCTGGTACAAATTGTACCTCTCAATTGCTTTCAGTCAGAATTAAACACACGGCTTTGTACCTCTAATTTGTCTAGTACAAACACCTCACGCACTTGTCAGAGGGGATTCGCTCCTTTGTTAGCTGCATTTATAAAACAAGTCTTGACTCATGCTGGAAGGTTTTGCTGGTCCTTTGCCCTTCAGCAGAAAATGACATGAAGTCCTATTTGAAGAATTTTATCTTGAACCATGGGGTTATGCTTATATGAACATGCTGGAAAGCCAGGGTCGCTTCAAATCCTCATCTACAGAAAATGAAAAACCATAAAAGTGGGGCTGAGTGTGTTTCTGAGGTTGCTTCTCCTACTCTTCCCCCTTCCTTCCTACACTAATCCAGTCCTTGCAGAGGGCTTGGCTCTGTTCTTAGACTCCATGACTCCGCTGCTCCCCAGAGACTCTCTGAGGCATGAAACAAGACAAATTCAGGGCAAATTTACAAAAGAAAATCACATATTTCTTACAAATATAACTTTCAAGGAAAATCTGAAACTTACTACAGTAATGCTGGGGAAAAATGCCAGCCAACTAACAAGTCAAACCTCTTGTAGCTCTATAATTTCACAGATGGAAATTTTTTTGCTGTCTGGTTATATAATTTCATATATTCTTTTTTTCCCCCTCCAATACCTATGATGTATTAGTCTGTATAGAGATAAGCAGTTAATATAGCTTTTATGCCTCTCTTTTTCTCATTCCTTGTATAAATATCTGCCGAGTAATTTTAGAAGTAGTGTTTTAAAAAATCATTCTTGAATGATTCAGACAAAGTGAGAGGCCATTGTTGGGAAGGCTACCTCCAGTTGCATTCTTTTCTTTTCAAATAGACAGGACCATAACCACAGCTTTATCAAGGTAAATCTAGGGTTAATATTTTCCTGTGGTGTAAATCTGCAAGTCCAGTGGTTCAGATCCTGTCATATGTTTATACAGTCAATCACTCTTCCTGGAGAGTTGAGGGTTTTTTGCTTGCTGAGTCTTGCAGCATAAAGGAGCTGTAAGTTGACCCAGTAAGCAGAGCAATGAAGCTACAGAAAACTTGGGTCAACCACCAGCTCTTATCACTGTTGTGTGAGTTTTTGGGGTAGGATTCTTCTTGCCTAATTCTCAGATATTCAAATCAGTGGTTTAGTCTAACTCAGTATCTAGGTTTTTTCCACAGCCAATGTAGGGAGACTGGCACCTCCAGAGGGTTATTAAGCCCACTCTTTAATACGTCTTTTGGAGGATATGAATTAGTATGTGCAGGTTACCATCTTACCAGAGTATGGCTCAAAGACCAGCTTGAAGTAGATATCTTGTTCTTCCAAGACCGAAGTTAGGTTACTTGAATCTCATCCCTAATATTTAAATATGAATTGTTAAATAGCTAAGCAGCATTGTGGGATGATGTGGTCTATGGTTGTTCTAATTCATAAACTCTTACACTAAACATCTGCTATTACTCACTGTAGAAAGAAGAAATGGAACCAGGCTAAATGGATCTGTTGTCTGGTTATTCTGTTGTAAATCCATCATGTAAATATATGGACTCCTTAGGGAAACAGAATGTGTCTAGCCATGGAAAAGGAGAGCTCAAAGTGATTTCATGCACTCAGATTTAGCCACAGATATCTACCACATGCATACAAAACAACTAGAGAACCCAGGTATGTGCTGAATGGTTTCACTGATTTTTTCCTTTATCTGCTGTTAGCATGCCTGTGTAGGAAGGATGGGACAGAAATATATCCTCTTGTGACCAGTCACATTTGCCTTTTTAAGGCAGAGAAATTCTTAGTAAGAGATGTTATATCTAGAATTAAATGGCATATTTGCATGGCCACTTGTTGTGCTTTGGTGTGGGGCGAAGAAAAAGTAGAGCCATCTCCTTGTTATCAAAAGCCCTTGGAAGAAGGTTGACTAGAATAGAACAAATGTGTTATTGAGCTGACTTAGAATCTCACAATATTAACATATTTTTGTTTTTATGCAGTCTGCCACTGGTATGATTATAACTTGTGATTACTCAGTACTTTGCTGGAAAATGTATTACATTCTGTGTCAATTCCTTAGAAAGATTGACGGGAATCGGCCAACATTCACTTTTCTTCTGCAGCAATTAAGCACCAAAATTTTCAGAAAATCACAAATACTTTTGGGACAGATCACCTAAAGGTCATCTGACGATAGTAGTACAAATATGCTTGTTAAGCCAAAAAAACATAGTCGGCCTGTACCTTTTCTTTCTTACACAGAGTAATCATTGGAAAAATCAATGTGACCAATGTCCATTGCCCAGATGTCACAAAATGAGATGTTCTGAGATAAACTTGGCAAGAGAACCAGGTTGGAAAAGGGGGTCTTTTTGCCTTGGCAAAAGGAACACTCCTTTATAGCCACAAATACAATGATTGCAAAGACCCAGACCATGTGTGCTGAATATCAAACCCAGAAATTAGAAAAAGGAGCTTCTCTGTTACAGCACATTTCTGATTCAACCATGAATGATTGGGAAGTAATTGAAAGCTGTGGCAATCTGCTTGGCCATCTAACATAGATTGAGTTAGGCTGTTTCAGGTAGTTCAAATAAATTTGTCTATGCAACTGAGCCATTGCCACAGAGAACTAGATGTCTCTCTGCAATTTATCACTTAGTCTAAGTGATATTCTGTTATTCTGTTATTCTGGCAAGCTCAGAAACCTGTGATACAAAAACATGACTCAAGTTGTAACTGAACTGGAGTGCACCTCAACCTCACCACTTGCACAAGGGGATCTTTGAGAGTTCTGAGAAAGTTTTCTCTATTTCCCACTCTCCCACCTATGTGAACTGTCAAGAAAATGGATACGAGAGGTAAAACTGGCCAAAGGTCTGGTGTTAATCCGTGCTAAAATATATACTTGCTACTGTGTGTTATGTAGATTCATAATTGCCAAAGATGAAGTATGTGTTGATGAAAGACCTTACAAAGAGTTTATTTCAAAGAGGTTTGTTCCTTTAGACTATACAGGTTTAAGGGAAAAGGTTACATTTATAGCCTGAAAATGATTAACAATCTTATGTTAAAAACACCTAAGAGAATAGGAGAACCTTTTGTAGCAATGATGTGCAAGCTCCAATGGAAAGACTTGGTTGTACTCAATGTAGCCCATTATCTGTATATTCTCTCTTTTGCACTTGTGTATCTTGCTGTTTCCATCACATTATACTTTCTTATACATTATCACTTTGCCAGTGGATTGGTGGTCTTATTGATCTGCTTTTGCAGTGTACAGAAATACTGTGCAATGTATAATGTTCTTATATATTATAAGGGGATTCTAAGATTGTTGGGTGGCTTGGCTCTTTGCAAGGGTATGATTCCAGTCTTAAGTGTTAAAGCAACATTTATGACAGTTTGATTACCAAGATCCACATTTATGATTGTGAACATTGTCCACTACATTGTCTCTGCATATATGATTTAACATATCAGTTATTTTAGAATGAAGAATAAAAAAATAGTCATTTGGTCAGCATAATCCCTGACTCATCATGGACTTCAGCAGTGCTATCGTATAGACTAATTTATCCCATCCAGTCTCACTGCATCCTCAGATACTATGGTTGTTCCTAACCCTCCTTCTCCAGCCACAGAGCAGCAGATGGAGATCTCTCATTTAGTATTGTCAAGGAACTTACATAAAGTCTTTCTTGTGGGATCAAAGCCCGTTATGTATTTCTTACAAACCCTTTTGTGTGGAGGTGTGATCATATTTTCTTGAGACACAACCTTCTCTCAGTACAATGACCAGTGTCCACTAGCTGCATAAGCTGTCTTCTGTGCTCTTTATTACAGTCTAGGAAGACTAATGGGGTGTGAAAAAATCAGGGGCCAGTGAAAAGACATCCTCTCCCTCCTTTTCTACTACACGGAAGCCAGTAAAGTCTGTCCAGTTCTACATCAGCAACAGAAGATGATTAATTTGAAAGTCTTTCATCTCTCAATCAAGAAGCTTCTCTCAGTGTTTCCCATCTGTGACTTCTTCAATGCTGCCACTGAAATCCCCATGACAGGGTTGTCTCTTCAAATAAAAATCATCCTGTAAAGTCTCCTTTTCCAAATGAAATAGGATTAAACATAGACCTTTCAGTAAGGATACACTTACTGACAGTCCCTCATACTGTGATTGCAGATTCATTTTGGTTTGCCATAAAAGTTGTTACACTTAATCTTGGAAACTTGGTGGCTTCAGTATGCATCTGGTGTCCTTATGGCTGGACTAATCTGTAATGCTCAGACGGGTTTGTGCAACACCCACTTTCTGCCCACCTAAGCTAGTTGGCTTCATAAGGATGCCATTTAAAATATGTGGTTGATCTGGTCTCTCATGTTGCAGAGGGAACTTCCATAGCTGATTAAGGCCTGGTGGTTCCATTCTGGGGCACAGAATTTTAAATCAAGACTGTAGCAACATGTAGGTAGTTGTAAAATTACATTGATCAAGTCTGGAGACAACTAGTTTTGACTGCGTTAGTGAGGTGCCTTGGGAAAGACATATAGGGTCATGCTGCTTTTGGTCAGAGTATGTACAGAACAAAATCACCTTTACCCACAGTGCAAAGGGAGGCAGATCCTTAATCACTGCAACGTTTGGGTCTCACGGTTCTGAGCTACTCTGTGAAAAAGCGCATCTCTATCTCGCAGTCTTTCAGAGATGCAATGTCTCTGAAGTGCTTAGAAACTTGTGAAGGTGTACAAAACAACAGAGATGGATTATGAACTTACCTGAAATAGCATAAAAAAGTTAACCTACTTGTTTTCCTACCTTTCCACCTCTATACCCCTACTAAACCAATCCATTTTTATGTCTATATATTTGGTTTCTGTTTCAAAGATGAGCATCAGTGCTATATCCTAGTTATTTATTTCCAAACTTCTTAACCCTTTAATTGAAATGTACAATTACTCTGACTTACAGTGAACTTTAATAACCTACAAAATGAAGAAGTAATAATGCATCAATTACACTGCTTATTCCAGTAAGAGCAACTGTTAAAATGGCAGAACATCAATTATGCTGTGTAATTGGTCACACCATTAAAATAACAATGTCAAATAGGTGGCCTTTTTTTAAGAGGGTTATCTTATCTCATCATGCCACTCAGAAGTTGATCATTAATTGTCTTATAACTGTAATTTAAGACTTCCTGGCAGAAAAGGATTTCCAATGGCCTGAAAAGACTTGTTAAGTTAGATCCTTCTGGGGGAGCCTGTGTCTCTTCTCACCTGGGGAGGTTAACTTCATGATGCTAAACTGGGCCTTTGTGAATGTCCATGGATGTAAATTCAGGCTGTGACTCAGAGTTAGAGATCAGCTTCTCTCCTTTGGCTAACTGCCCTTTGTCTTTAATCACTGATTTATTGTCTAGTTCTGTGGAAATACAAATTGCTAAAATTCACCCAAGATGTTTTCCTAAGTTTTCTATGAACCAGAACCTGTAACTTCTAAAATCATCCTTGTTTTTTATTTTCTTAGTACCTTAAATCCAAGCAAGAAAATGTAATGCTTAGTTGTGGATTTTGGTCCTCTACTGGTGTACTAAGTGCTACTCTTTCTAATAACGCATTCATACAGGACTTCGGTGAAGTACATGCTACTAAAAGCCTGCTTGTTTGGTGACTTCATAGCTTCTACATTTTTACATAAAGCCTCATGGTAATGAGTAGCTTTCTGCAAATCCCCGTTCTTGAATGAAAATTCAAACATGTCAGTGTTCATTCATTAAAGAGCAGGACTTTAGTCTGTTGAGTTTGGGAAAAAAAGTGAAATTGTTTTAGAGGGATTTAGAAAAAAAAACCAACAAAAACAAGCCCAGTAGGCAAATGAGCAATCTCAGAACTTTTTTTGGCAATCTTCTGATTTATTTTAAGTCTGGTCATGAATTTTGAGTGGATTAGGTTAGCAGTGCCTCTCACACAACTACTTGCAGAATTGAGCTGAAACATAGCTCAATAATATCTCATGTCATATGAATGAGTCTCCCAGGGCCTTCATAGACTTTAAAAGTATAGACAAAAACTTAAAAAACCTACTTGGTGCTACCATGGCTTGATGAATTGCCCTACATCAGCTGAGCTACCAAATCTACGAAGGTCTTCCTGGCCTGACCCAGTCACGAGATATGTGGTGGATTAGGATGATGGACTTTGATTCACATTTGATTAGTGTGCACATAAGATTACATTCATAGTCAGGTACCAGCTCAAGTGATAAGTGGTAAGCAATTAAGCCATCACAATGCATTTTATTTGCAGCTGAGGTGAACGAGAGACACGCAGATGGGCAGTTACCAAAGTATAGCTGATGTATTAAGAACCTGTTAGAAAGTGGTAACCTGAAATCACAGTCCTTACTTTCAAAAAGTAGAGTGTATTACCACAGACCCCCAGTCTGAAACCCTGATCAACAGGGGCAGCACCATCTTTCTATACCTAACTAAACTTGCACTTATTAAAATTTTGTTTGTGATGCAGGAAATGAAAATATCTCAAGCAGTACCGCGTTCAGTCACGTCTTATTTCTTTTGTTATTGCTACTGTTATGATTTTTTATTGAGATCTCAAGAAAAAAAAGAATATTACTTTCAAGGGCTGCTTTTTATAAGATGCTTCAGAAAGATGAAACAAATTGTCAGCAGCCTTTGGAAATGTGTTCAATAGGAATGCAGGTCTCAGCTTCTTTCTGTAAAATCTTGAGGTAAAGTTTGGTGTTTCCCAAGGTAATAAATGTCCCTTAATTCTCAGATCCTTGAACTTACCAGCAGTATGGAAAATACCTGAGAGTCCATTCAGGAAACACAAGTTAAAACCACAAAGTGTGCTTTGAAATGCAACAGCAAGCACAAAGTCATTCGAAGCCTCAGCAAAGTGAGGTAGTAAACATGATGACTCTGTCTTTCTTGTACAGCATTTTTGGAGCTAATTTGAAGCTGTACATTCCCAATGCAACCAAGGGCTACAAGATCTTAGCCAGCATATTTTAAATGAGGCCTTTCCAATTGGGATAGTCCCTGTGTTGCACTGAACTGCAAAAAGATTGACTGCATTTGCATCATTAACTTGGAAAGAGCACAGACAGTCAACTTAATAATAAATAATAATAATAAATTTTAAAAATAATTCAAAAATTCTTGCTACTGATCTGATCCTACTATCCCACTGAGGTCACTCATTATTCTGATTTTCTTAAAATGAGAGTTAGACCAGTGCAGGTCCTATGAACAGAATGGTGTCAGCTTTGTATGGGTATTGATGACCTTTCTGGTCTGTTCTTTTTCTGGGTGATTTTGATCCATCTTGGAGTAAATTAATATAATGCAGTAAGTTGATCAGACAGAGACCTAGAAATGAGCAATAATCTATACTGGTTGAGAGAGTAGAAGCTATTTATCAGCCTTTCTCTCCATCCCTCTCTCTTTTCATCAGTAAGAGCTAAGAAAAAATACAAAATACAAGGAGTTATATCAGTTAATTTTTTCCTGACAAATATATGGCGAATATATTAGGGTATAAGAAAAAGCAACTTAAAAGATGAAACTTTCGTGAAGTTCTGATTGTTTGGAAATGGGGTTGTATTATGGATTTTTTAAATTACTTTTAGGTTTTGTTGACCTAACAATGCAACAGAATTTACCTAGTAGATTCCTTGCATTTGCACACTTATATTTTTTGGCTTTACATTCCAATAGATGTAAAACAGCAATCATGGACTGTCATGTCAACCTTATCTCCATAAATCTCAAAGGAGACTGTATGAATGATTGGTTCCAGTGACCTGATGCATTAAGGAGAGTAAGATGTCAAATTTAGCGTATCATTGCTACTTCAGCATGTCAGTTTTACTATCACTCTAGCTGTATTTGCCAGATGTATTAAAAAATGCCGTTACATTTTTATTACTATGAAGTAATACAAGAAAATTTATCTCTGAAAGAAATTGGTGAGGTTTGTTTATTTTCACATCCATCCTCCATTAAAAAGAGTAATACAAAAGAGCTACTTTTTCTACTGAACAAGATGATATTCTATGTGCTATGGATACCACATAATGCATATTGTTCATTAATGAAGCCCTTAGCTTTAGAGCATGTGGGGCCATCCCGCTGTTACGTATGAAAAGTGGTGGTCTGGTGCATCAGAGTGTAGTGGGGATGGAAAAACTGAAGTGTATCATCCTTTGCCTTATTCCAGAGGATAGTGCAGATGATATAGAATTAAGTTAGTGGCAATTTTAGGTAGGGGAGCCACCCTATAAGCCCCCTGTCCACAACTGGTTTTGACCTTAAGGGCTGGTTACTTCTCAGCATTACATTGCAGAGAAGAAGTGCAGGAAAGGGGAGTGTGAAGCATACAGTTGAAAAAGATAAAGAGGAAGAGGAGAAACACAAAGGAAAACAAAACAGAGGAGTAAAAGAAGCAGAGTGGTGGAAGAGTTAGTTGGGAGGCAGCTTTTCTGTTGAACTAGGCAGATCTGGGGGATTTGAAACCCACAGGTTCATGAGGCTCTAGTTCTGTCCCTGTCATCAAGAGACTGCTCCATGTTACTGATGTAAGAGATGCTGGAATAATGTTTATTTAATTGCGTGGCCTCAATAGATAAGCATTTTTTGGATGAGGTAATTTATTCAGGGTGGAATCCCAGGTCTCTATTAATATATGTGCTGGTATCTCTTTCTGTGGTAACAGTTGCAAAGCCCAGCCCTCAGCTTTCAAGTTGTTTGTAAGTATATGAAGCTGTCATCTTGGGAACAGAAATTTCCTGAGCTTGGTACCTTCCCTGAGGTAATACCTTTCCTTTAAGATCTGTTTTGAAAGCAATCTTATGACAGACAATTCTGCTGTTTTGACAGGAATGGAGAAAAGTATGATTTTCTTACTGGCTGAGAAGGTTTGTGTGTCATAAATAAGAAAGTGCAAGCATACAGGAGGGGGAGATAGGACATTTGCTTGTTTGCTGAATACTCGGGATGCTTCCTTTTCCCAGGAGTATTTCTCTATCAAAATCCTCTGGCCTCACTCTTGCTTACTGTCATTCCCATTCATACCAATGTGAGATGCCATGGTCTGGCTGTTCACTTCCATCCAAGGGATGATATAGAGACATGCTAGGTTATGTAAGTCTGAATAACTTTCTTCTCAGATTTCAAGAGAAAGGGAACCATAAAATGTACACATTAATATAACTGGTGATGAAGTGATGAAAGGCTCAGTGAACTGCTAGCATGGTCATACAGTGTTTTGAGAACAACACTTTTTTTGTCCAAATAGTTAGTCTCCTATATTTTAGATTAATAGGCTTTCCTGTTCCATAACTTTTTCCAAATCAAATTGACTTCCAAAAGAAAATCTAATCCTTTTCAAAAGCATTTTCTGAATGTTGACTTAGAAGTCAGTCACTGAATTTCTAGCTTTTGGGTTAGGCAATTTGCCAGCACAAGCTGAAACAATATATTCTCTCTAAATCAAGTTTGAGTGGAAAATGGAAAATGCTAGCACACTGAGGGAACTCCGTAGTGGGGTTTTTGAGAGGAAAATATCCTTTTGATGGATAAATATACCTTGATACATCTCTCCTGGTTTCAGAGGATTTCTTGTCTCTATTTGCATTTAATCATAGCATATACTTTTCTGGCATTCTTTTGTGTATGTATGCCCTAGCTTCATCAAAATCTTCCTTTTGAGATCTAAAACAGGAACTTGGAAACTAAATGGAATTTGTCATTGTAAAAAGAGACCTTCTAGCATGTTCCTGAAAAGGGTTGTACAGGGTAATTACAAATACTTGTGATTGTCTAATTTTTAAATTTAGTGCACACACACACACATGCACAATTTCTGCTTAGATGTTTACTGAGTAGCTACCATCTTTATAAGGTATATGTTAATAAAAAATGGTACGCAGGAGAATTCATTTGAACTCAAAGGCAAAGTCAAAAAAGAGGGGAAAAAAGAATTGTGAGACACAGAATAGCTGAGCTGTGGAGGCAGGGGAAACAGAGAAAGAGGAACAAGGGTCCAGAAGGAGGAGTGATACTGTATGAAGAATGTAAATTAAGTGTCCTGTTACCAAACCATATTTAAACAGTGTATTTTTTTAACTTACCGTCTGAGTCCTACTCTCCCTGGTACTTCCAGAGGGTTTGAGGAGCATCTGAAATCTTAAATGCATAAAGTCATCTTAGGTTTACTACAGAAGGCTCTCTGTATAGGAGAGCAGGAGCTTTGATCATCGCCTGTAAAATCAGGCTCTCTGTTGACTTCTGCATAACAATGCATGGTAAATGAAGGAATAAGAACATAATCTGGGAGCTTCAATGCTTCTCTCTTTCATAGAGAGAAGACTGGAGCACAGTAATTTAAGAAAAAGCCTTCTTAAGATAAGCTTTCTTATTTTTAAATGAACTGAAAAGAGTTACAAAATATACCAGTGTACGTGCCGTTTGTCAACTGTGCTACCACCTCAGTTCAGTGAAACTGCAAGGGGGAAAGAAGAGGTCATTTTAGAAGCAAGTTCATTCTCCTGCCTGACAGAGAATCTTTGGGGCTCCGATGATGCTATTTATCATCCAAGTTTCTTTTCTCTTTTCCATCACAAAATGGAGAAAAAAACCTAGCTTTTTTCCTTGTCCTCTGTTATGGTATATATTTTTGAAGCTCTTTGAGTGTTGGCTTCCTTTACTGATGCCTGGACATATAGCATGTAGCATGCTAGGACCATTATCTATGTACATATGGAAGTACTTTCATGAATATGCATTTAATACCAAGTTCAATAATAGAATTTTGCCCTTGTTGTTAACAAATGTCACCTGTATTTGACTTCTGTTTGCTAAAAACTTTCAAAGTTTATTGTAAATAAGCTCTGATGAAAATAAACTTGAATGATTATAGTATGGATTCCCCTTAGAGTGATTTCTGGCATGTAGGAAATAAATTATCACATATTCAAAAAAACCAGCTGTTTCCATTTGGGTAGAATATATCATGATTTAATGAAGACAGCCATCTGCTCCTGAGTAAAATCTTAATTAAATGCTATATGAATCAGAACAAAATTAGCTATAAAGCAATTACTATTTTATAAGTGTTGCCAGCAATGTATAGCAGCTAGTATGTTTAAAGTTTCTTTAAATATGGCTAGTTTTCATCATGTTTGAATGTACCAAGAGGACTATAAAGCCTTCTTTGCCTGTAGCTGATATCACAACAATGTCTCCATGGTAGAATTTAGATTTCATAGCAGGAGCTAAAGCATTGCATTGAGAACTGGTATGTCCACCATCATGTTTTAAACTTACTAGTTTGGGTTTTCTCTGTTGCTTAGCATTACATTTAATGAATTATGCTGCAATTCAGATACAAAAGCATCTGGAAAAGGCTGTGAAAAATACAACCCTGAAAATCCTACAGGTAAGCTGGACAAATTGAACAGGTTACATTTCTGGGAAAAGCTTGACTGAACATATCAACATTTGTGAAGCTGACACATAATTGAAAAGGGAAACTTCCTCATTTAGCTTTTATGGAATCTTAGGCCTGCTTATGCAACTGTGCAAAAGGACATAGAAATCTGGTTGAAGGAATCTTAAAGCTGGAGTTGAAATCGGTGATATGTATGGACCTCCATCTCTCAGGAGACAAACTTTATACTTCACACAGCCTGGACACTGATGCTTAAACTACAGGGAAGCTTAGAGATATAATAATTGGTACTGTATGCTCAATATTCTTTAAGGGAAGTGTACTTTTTTCTAGGCAAATGTGAAGAACATGGGGCCAGTGTGGACCCAGAGGCAACAGCTGAGGACATATGCAACCCCAGCTGAAAAGCTGGGCTGGGACTTGTTTTCATTCCTGTGTCATGTCTTCACCTCCAGGAGCATGAGGCTTGCAAGAGAAATGAAGGAAAAGTGAAGTGATGGAATGGGTAGGCAACACTCGCCTGCTCTGTCTAACTGAGGTATAGGAGGTCCTTGTGCATTGTTTAATGAAAGTAAAACATTGTAAGTGGCACTACTGTGTATAAGCGCTACTCTATCCTGTTCATGGTGAATTTCTTCCTTCCACATGTATGATTTTTTTCTTTGTAGTGCTTTCAAGAGCTAAGTAAAGATAATATGCAAACCAGAAACTACAGCTTGCTTGGCATGGATATAAAATTTAATATCCATGAGAACTCTCTCTGTAACTCCTTTAAGCCAAAGTAAGTGTCTGAGTCAAACAAAAATGCAGTAGTCATTATATGAGTGAAATTAGGTAGTCTGTTCACAGATCAGCTCCTTGCCTGTTTTCAGAGCTTTCAAAGAGGATGAAGCCAGACTAAAACCATGTGATAAATGCTTCCCCTGCTATTGCCCCATGTCTGTTGAATGGAGGAGAGATTCTTTTTGGAGATTCAGAGCTCTTGTAGCAGGGGTTTATCCTGCTCTGGTCTGTACAACCTCTGGTTCACTGTGGCACAACTGTCTGTATGTGGGCAATCCCATCCCAGGATAGTGTGCACACAGGCTCCTTCAGGCTAAAGCAAACCAACCGCAGGAGCGGGGTGCTCCCATCGGCTACCAGCCAAGACGGGGTGTGACAAGGGATCAGGACATATGCACCATACATCTTCTATCTTTATTGTCAAAAGTATCTCATCTATGACAGAAACCAAAAGTAATTTAAAAATTTCTTGTTGTTGTTTGTTGCTTATCTCCAGGAACTCTTCCGGTTTTATTCTCCCTGAGCAGGAAATCATCTTTTTAAGTTTAGTCCCTGAATAAAATGTTCTAGTGCTGTGCTGACAAAGTACAAAGGACTGCAGGGAAATGTTTTTCAAGACAGACATGAAGTTGTTCTCCTTTCCTCTTACACTCTTTAAGTTAAACTTCATGGCACATTGGTGGGTTCTTTCATTTCATACCTAGTTTATGCAGCATTACCCCTTTAAGGTAAAACCCTCTAAAAGAAGAACTGAATAGATAGCTCTTGAAGTTCCTATTCTGCTGTTTCTAGAACACCTGCAATTGCAACATATCTAGAAGTTCCTCAGTAGCTGTCAGTTAGAATGGCTTCAGGGGAGAGACCTCCATCCTCTGCAGTGTGCAAGCAGCTGTTCAGCTCTGTATGGGAATTTTACACTTCTTTCTTTAGGCATTCAGCTGTAGTGCAATTTTGAAGAGCAGACTTAGCCACATCATGTTCCCCGTACAGGTGCTGGAGAGAAGCAGCTGCTTGTGGAAGAGAAGTTTGGAATGCCAGAGACAGAAGGTCTGAGATGGCCATGCACATTTACTCTTTCCCATTAGTGACTTTGGTCCTTTATTGCTTCCATACAAAAGATCTGCTGCTGCAAGTAACCAGAATTTCTGAAAGGGCTACCTTTCCTCCCTTGTTTTCTTTCTCCTTTCCAGTCCTCAAAATCAGACACCGTTGTGAATCACTGGGTGGATATAGTCAATACAGCAGCAGTCTTCACTTGCACTATCTAAAGCCCTTAGCTACACCAAAGCTAATATTTATTTCTTTTTTTAAAGAAATGAGACTCAACATTAGACTGGTATAAAATGGCAGGAAACATGGTAGGGAGATGTACAGTGGTGAGGAACTTGCTCTACTCATAGTTGTTTCTGAGATCTGGTGAGAAATAAAAGGAAGATAATGGAGCATTCCTTCTCTTTCCTGATGTACTGGATACCTGTCAGTCAGTGGTGATGCAGAAGATACATCTTTAGACCTGAGTATAATTAACTCCATGATAAAGCAGGTTGTAGCTGTTGTCTCAACGTCAGTAAAAAGGAAAGGTAAGCCCTACAAAGGAAGACTCTATATCATGTGAACACAATGAGGATGTACCTGCCACAAGCTTGCCAACAGAATTTTTGACACATATCTACAGAGATGTTTATCTAGGAAAGCATAAAAGCAAAACATAGATAGTTGTGTTTATTATACCCTTCCAGCTCTAGCTTCTGACTTCTTTCCATGATATTCCTAAGCACCTATACCGCTGTCCTTGGGCCTGTCACTGTTTCCTTGCTTGGCCAGTCTTCATAACTGATTTTAAATGCAGTCTTGGCAGCTCTGTATAAACTGTTTAGTGGTAATTGCCCTGTATTGATACTTACAGAGAAGTTGGGTGTGTTTCAGATACCACTTTGTGGAAATTCAATATGTATCTGACTTTCTAAGCTTCAACTTGGTTACTAGAACAATGTCTTTCTGCCCTCTTGCTATGAAGGTCTGAGTCTCTGGGCAACTGACTGTCCTTCTGATGTCCTGTCTGAAAAATGAGATATTCTGAGGTGGTAGTTTCCAACACCAAGTTATTTTTAAATAATGGGGTTCAGCCGAGTTTCAGAACTATGGGAGCATCCGATTTGCACAGCCAAGGACCTTTTCTCTACCTCAGTGAGTGGGTTGATGGTCAACAAGCCACCAGGGCAGTCTTCCCTGAGAGGAGGCACCTCTGGAGGGGCAGAGGATGCCCAGGGCTGTGCCTGCCTCCTCCCCATGCCTGAAAACATTGCCAGGGAGGATCTACTGCCTTCTGCAGGGCTCTGCCACAGCCTGGGGCCTCTCTCCTCAGGTCCTGGTTAAATCTGGGCAGGAGCCTCATGAGTGCCTTCATCCTGGATCTTTCTCCTCAGGAGAGGTGCTGGCACTGGCCAGGATTGCACTTGTAGGGGAGGCCACTGCCCAGTTCCTGTCCCCTCACTGTACTGGGTCTGCCTGGCCTTTGGGCTTTCCTCCCACTCTGCCCTCTTTCAGCAAGGCCTCCCACTGCTCCTGCCTCCCCACTTTCCTGACATCACACCTTCCATTTGTGTGAAAGGCTGCTATGATCTACTGGCAGTCGTAGTAGCCAGATTTTGCTTTGTGAACGTCTTGCTTGATTGGCCTCTCCAGTGGTGGGATGAGGTTTGTTTACAGACAGGCCTGGAGGACAGTACAGTTGCATCCTCATAATTTGCTACTGGCAAATGCCTTTTTGTCTCCTTTTTCTCAGATGTTGGGGAGGATTTTGTGTCTTGAGGGGTTTTTCAGGGTCATCATGTCATTGGCTTTGCATTTTGGTCAAGTCTATCCCTAGAGTCACAATTCAGTTATCAGATACTGAGCTGCTCTGTGGTGGTGCTGAGACACATAAAAAATAGGCAAAATAATACTTCTCTTGTTGCAATAATTCTTTGTTTAGTGTTAACAGTGTGATTGGAACAAAAGCAGAGCTTGTGACCCAGAAAATCTGTGTGATGGGAGAACCAAGCAGTGTCCCAAATAGAGCACTAACAGGACTCCATGTAGTGGTTTCTCAGAGTACAATTAGTCCCTGGTTCATGCAGCCACTGCTGAGGCTGGTTTCAGGGGGAGTGACATGAGGAGATGGGATGGGTGCTGATGATTGAAAGGGAGCAGTAACGTGTACAGGTCCTGGATCTTGATGAAGAGAAGGTGTTGAGATGAGGGACAATATTGCTAACAAGGGCAAGAGGTGCTGGGATGTGTGGTGGGAGTTTGCGGTAGTAGTCAGAGTTATCTGTGAAAGCTCTGTCTTGTCTTGAGCTCACAATGAGAATTTGAAACTCAATACTTTAAAGTGTAAGATATTCCACCCTCCTTCTCCCACCCCCACTCCCCCTATTCCCTAGTAATATATCTCTGAGAGTACACTCTATTTTCAGTGGGATGACTGGCAGATTTTGCTTTAGGCAAAATCTAACCCTCACAGCTGAGGCTTTACATCAATGATTTCTGCACTTGAACTTGTACAGATTAGTGATTATTCCAGTTCTTACCTGAATGTGTTGTGGTTACATTACTGGTGCTATGAACAGTATGTAAAAATAACAGGATTTAAAATCTGATCTAGCATCTACTTTCAACTTGCTTCTTTTGAAGGAGTTATCTTCATAAATGTGTCTTCTTTTATTTGCGAATGATGAAAAGGCTTTTGAGGTGTGAAAAGTAGTCTAAATTGAATATCCTTTTCTTGCAGTTTTTGCATCTGAGGACATTTATTTTATGTATATTTGGCAATCTTAACTGCCTTCTGCTGGACTGGGATTGATAATTTCTGCCTGATACCAATAGAAAACTCTTGTAATAGTAGTGTTAGTTTGCCTGTGAAAGCAGGTCTGGCTTCAGCATTCAAGAGAGAAAGAGGATGCCCACGTGTCACTCGACATTTTCTCAAAAGTGTTGCTGCCTCACTAGCTCACCTATCAAGCATGGTGAATTGTATTTCTTCTCATTGATTACTAGCTTTCCTGTGCAACTGAAAGCATTGCCAGCTATTCCCTGACATGATGTAAAATCAGTTGAACACTTTGACAGGTACATTGTGTTAAGAAACCGTATTTTTAAAGTGCCATTAAACAGATGTTATTAATGTTGATTTTTTTTTTCCAATCTCAGCCCTAGACTGGCAGTATCTGTATTTTAAAATGTATGTATGAGTCACAATAGATGTGTCTCTATACCAATATTCTTCCATATTGTAATCTTATGCAGTTTTGAACAGAGCATTTGTAAGTGATATTGAAAAGTGTTGGTTTAGAGAGTAATTTTATTTATCACTGTCACAAATTTTTAAAATCCACAGGAAGGGCTTTTTGCCCAATGGCATTATAAATTTGAACACCTTTCCTGACCAAGTTTTGGAAATCCCACTTTGTCCCTGAATGCCCTCAGGGTTACGTATCTCCTTGTCAAACATAGCACAGCTATTATTCACTCATATAGTCCTAGTAGTGTTCAGGGGCTGTAATCATCTTGTAGTGATCCATGTTATTAGATTTCAGTGGTACGACAACAATTTAACAAGCACCACTTACTACCTCAAGAAGGGCAAGAGGATAAACCTGTCCTGTCCTGACCTGTCAGCCTCAGCACCAGCATGCATGCTTGCTTCCTGGAACACCTGAGGCATGAAAATCATCATGGCTTTTTCTGACTCATCTCAGTTTTAAATAAAAAACAGGTATTTAGGGAGAAAATAATTCAGGTTCCTGTTCATCTGTGCATAGGAGTTCTGCATGGGACCCAGTTCGTGAGGGACATGTGTGCAGCCAGGACAGGAATTCCCTTCTCCTACAGCATTTGGGACATTTGCTGCATGGTGGCTGGTTGATCCACGCAGACCAGTGGACATGTTAGTTTTCTTCTGCAAGTGAGAAGCTTTGCTGAAAAGCGAAGCTCGTTGTGCCCGTACAGTGGGTTGCAGCTCGCACGGGGGGGGAGGGGGGGGTTGGTCCTAAGGCATTTTATTCCCAAGTCTGAGTGATAACTAATGTCAGAATAAGCCCAGGAGCACATTTTGGGGGAAGAAACCCAAACCACAAAGTGCTCTAGGACCATGAAGCACATCCTAGAATTCAGCTGCTCTGCAGGCTAGACATAGTCTCTAGCACTACTGAATTGAGCATGACCATGATCTTCCCCTACTTTAAAAGGAACCCATAGGCAAGTACAGATCTGTGAACTCATCACTGAAGCTTTTTCTCCAGTACACGTCCATAACACTGTGGGAAATACAGGGTCTGTTATAAGTGACCATGCAGAGGATGTCAGTGGTCCGGTTTGGAATATATTGGTTTCTTTTCTTTTCTTTTCTTTTCTTTTCTTTTCTTTTCTTTTCTTTTCTTTTCTTTTCTTTTCTTTTCTTTTCTT
>JAAGNO010014625.1:40543-56879 GCA_033439905.1 Ceryle rudis
TGTGTTTTTGGCCGGAGGGTGAGGCTGTTGTGTAAAAGTGCGGGTGTGGGGGGGCCGGAGCGGGGCTTGGGGGGGGGGGGGGGGGCGGGGGGGGGGTGGTTCTATGTAGAAAAGGCCTGGGTGCCCTCTCTTGGCCATCTTCACAATAGCAGCCAAAACCAGAATTTAACATCTGGGGATGAAGCAACTCCACCGCTTCAGCGATGGAGAGAGGCTTCGACACTTGTGACCAAATTGAGAAGTGTTTATTTAAATGCATGAGCAAGAGCCAGAGATCCTAATCTAAACTCACACTGCCTCTCTAGCTTTGGTTGAGACGACTAACTTCTTGATCTCTGTTAGTCATTCCAACAATAGGACTAATGAATCTCTGTAATGTTCCTTAGCTACTGATAACAGCTACAAGAGTCAGAGTTCCTTAGCTTGGTCTTATTATGAACTTTCCTGTATGGCTCGTGTCATTTATCACAGCAGTCTTTTGTCATGTAATTTACATTTTGATGAAACACTGCGGCTATCATTATTTCAACAGGATTGCATTTCAGTGGTGGCTGTGGGGTTGAGACAAGCATATGCCTGCATGCTGATACCAGCATTTCAGTGAGCCTTGCTGGAGACCTCCATAAAATTACTAGGGTTATTCGGTTTATCAGCAAACAAACCTAGCAGTTCAGGAACTACAGTATGTCAATCTTCTACTAGAAAAGCATATTCTGATAGTAAATAGTGGTTTCTTTATGTGTAAGATAAATGACCATTGAGATAGTATTTAAAAAATAAATAAATGAATAAAAATAGATTGGTAAAGTAAAAAGAATATTTCATCAGCCTTCTATCAGTCAGGTAAAAATGCTTGTTTTAACAAACAGTTTAGGGAAGATCTCATCTACATGAAGCCCTTATCAGCCTAATAAAAGAAGGAATTTTACAGATTATTTGTGATATTTATGTGCCTGATATAAAGATGTAATAATAATCATCTTTTTTATTTATGCTGAAGACCAAGCTAGCTGTCAACTGTAATGGAGCTCAGGTGGTTGATACCTGTTAAGGATCTAGCTCCATCCTTTTTCTGAGCTATATTTCTTTAGCAATTTACTAATGAGTAAGAGGAAATATGGTTAGAGCAAAACTGGGTTTGGGCACTGAAGCTGCACCCTGTTGCTGTTCCAGACAGCTTATGGGGCTAAGAAGAAAAGACTGTTAAATAACAAACTATTGGGAGTTGAATGTATGCAATCTATTTCCAGTTCTGTTATGGGCTTGCTATGTAACTTTAAAAATCTCACTAAATCTCTTAACTTATAAGAGATATATGAAAATTACAAACTCACAGGTGTGCTTTTGTACCTGTATGTAAGCTGTGGTTTATGAAGCACTCTAAAATGTCTGGTCGAAAGACATTGTTTGAAGGTTTGTTACTGGCTGTCTGTGCGGCATTGATAAAAATGCAGCAGTTGCCATTACAATGTAGGCAGACATCCGTTACTGGTGGGATGATGCTTGCATCTGCATGTGTATGGCCTGTGTTAAAACTTTCACCTTAGGTAAAGCTCTGTGATGCCCAGAGTTAGAGATGGAGCTAACCACTTGAGTGCAGGTGAGTTTTGTAGAAGTGTGTGACTTCGGGTGAATTTCCTTAGACTGAGAAAGCAGAAGGATTCCGAACAAGCTTCAAGCCCAACAGAATGTATGTGGAGGCAGAGAGTGTACTACCAGTTTTGGGCAGCCATGTGAAAGAGGACAGAGGAGAAAGATGGGCCACAGTGGCAACAGGGAAGCTCACAGATAACATATTTGGAGGGTTCAGGGGAGAGTGGCCACCCATGAATCAGAACTGGTTGCAATGCTCCACTTTTCATGTGAGAACCTGTGGCAGCCTTTGTGCTGCAAGAAGCTTATCAGATCTTGTTGCAAACCAATTCTTGTTCCTACTAATTAAAACCAGAATACATTCAGTACTGAAATGCAAAATGCTCTTGCATTCTTCTACTTGAGTTGGCAAGTCAGAATAGCCCTACATGAAATGGGACTGCAATATGGTCTGACAGCCTATGTACAGTGTTCATTGATTAGACAAACATTTCCTGAGTTGCATCATAAAAAGCCATTCCTGAAACCCAGGCCAGACTGTGCGAACTGCATACCCAGAGTACCCATTGTCATCCTGTATGGAGCTGATTTAGCTTATAAACAGTGGAGGATACAGCGTTGTTTTTGTGTGGGTTTTTTTATTAATTAACAAAGACAGGGATAACATTTGAACAGCAATCTTATGTTTATGAAGGTAGATGCTTTTGAGGCGCATAGAGTTGACATGCCTCAAGGCTATATATACCTCATTGGTTTACTTTTGTGTAACTTTGGGACTGGAGTAGGTGTACAAATAAAAGTTGTGGGTGGAAGAGAGAAGAGGGCTGAATTATTCAATTCCCTGCCCTGCAGCTTGTGTAATCATGTGTGCCATGGCAAAGTGAATGTAAAATATCATATGCAAGGTTTGGAGCTGGTACAAATTAGTACAGCCCTATTGAAGTTGACAAATGTCCTGGGCAGCTTCTGTGAAGAGTTAGACCTGCTTTATATTCACTGCAGTGAATGACTGTAAAGAAGAATAAAGTCTGAGGTCTCAGCCCTTTTTTTTCACATATTAAATAGCCATAGGAAAGCAAGGGAGAATTACCCTTGCTGTACAGGTTTCTAAACTTATAGACGGGTAACTGGACTCTGCTGAAGCAGATAGATGTCAATTGGATGATTTGGAGAGGATGGAAAGTTGAGGGCACAGAAGAATTCCCATTCCAAGACATTAGTTGGCTCCATTTTTTTGATACTTCATAAGCAGCCTAGATTGTAAATAAAACTAGTCTGCGTCAGAGTGACATTGGTTAATACACAGTGCAAATGTGAGAAAAATACCATGTGAAAAACTGAATGCAGTTTCTGAGAAATTAATTGCTCAACATTGGTAAAGCAATGTAACTATTTATTAAAATAGACAATGTTTTTTGTGTGATTCACAGCTGAATTGCCTGCTAATTAAGAATGAGCTAATACTCATTTAGATAATAGTCTTGTCAATAATTGTGAACAAAAGGAAGAAAAAATTTATTAACTGGAAAACAAATGGGATAGATGACTTTTGGATATTTAAATATGAAAAAAATGCTAAGCTTGAGAGATACTGTTACTAAATGGTACTGGGCACTTCCCGTTGAGTGATTATGTGCTATAAGACACCTGCCAGGACACTTTTCTCTCATCACTCATTATCATTGGTTATGCATTTATCGTATGTTTGAAAGTGTACTCAAAGGAATACTAAAATATACTGTGGGGGGAATGAAGAGGATGGGAATAAAAATTTGACTATATAATGCTGTTTGTTTACCTACTGACAGATAATCCTGACTTCATAATGTGATATAAAGACGCAATTTTCAAAGTTCTGTAGGCATCTTATTTCCAAAAAGTCAGTGAGGGACAGTCCAAGCCTCAGATGGGGTTTGGGTTGCATCCAGTAAAGGACTTGAGTCTCAGAGAACATACCCCATGAGGCAAATGGCTTGCAGAGTGGGATTCAGAGTGGTTTTCCCGGGGAGATGTGGCAATCCAAAATGAAATACATGCCCAGTAAAAGCAGTAAGTGCAGGAGCATTCTGAAATCCATCCTAATTTCCAGCACAGATGGCTTCATCCTCATAAGTTCCATGTGACAGGACTTTGCTTTTGTTCTTTCAAAAATACCTGATCAGTATTGACTTTTTCCATTTACATGACCAATAGCGGTGTCCCTGCCACCACTGCCTTAAAGGATTAAGTAGAGGCATGCTGGTTTTGGATGGGGTAGAGTTTATTTTCTCCATAGTTAGTATTGGCTTAAGTTTTGAATTTGTGCTGAAAACAGTGTTGATAGTTTGGGGGTGTTTTAGTTACTGCTGAGCAGTTCTTACACAGAGTCAAAGCCTTTTCTGCTTCTCTTACTACCCTACCAGCAAGAAGGCTGGGGGAGCACAACAGGCTGAGAGAGGACATAGCCAAGAGACCTGACCTCAGCTGACCAAAGGGATGTTCCATACTGTCTGATGTCAGTATATAAAGCTGGGGGAGGAAGAAGGAATGGGGGAATGTTCAGAGTGATGGTGTTTGTCTTCCCAAGTAACCACTATGCATGATGGAGCCCTGCTGTCCTGGGGATAGATAAACACCTGCCTGATGATGGGTAGCAGTGAATAAATACCTTGTTTTGCTTTGTTTGCCTGTGCAGCTTTTGCTTTATCTATTAAACTGTCCTTATCTCAACCCATGATTTTTCTCACTTTTACCCTTCTGATTCCTCTCCCCATCCTATAAGGGGAGTGAGCAAGTGGCTGTGTGGGACTTAGAAGCAGGCTGGGGCTAAACCACAGAAAGAGGTTATGGTATTTGTCTGGAAACATGGTAGACTCACTTTTGCCCTTCTCAGTCTTCCAAAAACTAGTATTTCAGACTTATGTCTTAGGGACCAAATGCATGAGCTTTACAAGAGGTGGATCTGAGTTCTTCAGGTCAAACAGGTAAATTGCACAGTGTGAGCCAAATATCACCCTAATCACAAGCATCAGACAGAAAACTACATAGTTCTTTTCCTGATATGCTCCTGCAATCTCCTCTGGCAAAGCTTTCTCTTTTCTTAATGCCAGAAAAGTTTACATGCTTTTTCTGTAGAGCCTAGTGGTAAGATTTTGTGTATCTAATCTTAGAGATCGGTAATGTAAACTACAGCTTCTGAGGGAATCACTGACATTCCCTTTGTAGTCAATGTAGAGGAACAGGAGGCTCTTGGGTGAGGTCTTATTATATTGTAAAGCAGATGTACAAAGTAAGTTGGGTGAATCCTGCCTAAAAATACTTATTCATTTCCTCTAGGGAGCTTAAGGCAACTAGCTCAAGATACATTTCTAAAGGGAGGTGTACATATCAGTGATGTCCCTATAAGTCCCTCTCTAGAGTTCAAGGTCTCTCACAACTGAAAGTCAGTGGTGGAGTTAGTACAGGGTGAGAATTGGACTGTCTCAGACTTGTACTTTCAAATTTACAGGTATTATACATACATAGTTGTTATCAATTGCTCTGTTGTTATAAGAAGAAAATCAGTTGTGTTTTGTTACTGATCTTTTTGCCAGGATCACTCTGAAATCTTGCTTGTCTTTCGCTTTTCTGAAAGGACTCAATGAAGAATATGGATCATTGTCACTCATCTTGTTAGAACAGCTTTTCTGGGAAGCTTTTTGTACATTTTACCTGCTCCTCTTTTCTGAAGTTCATTGTCATGTTTTTTTCTGTGTTTGGAACAATTTCCCTCTTGAAAACACTGAACCTATATAGCATAACCATGGAGAAACTGGGAGTCACATGGTGCTGTCCTATGGAATAGAATCAATGGAATCATAGAATTGTTTTGGTTGGAAGACACCTTTAAGTTCAAGTATAACTGTTAACCCAGCACTGCCAGGTCACCACTAAACCATGCCTAAGCACCACATCTACACATCTTTTAAAAACCTCCAAGGATGGGGACTCCACCGGTTCCCTGGGCAGCCTGTTCCAGTGCTTTACAACCCTTACTGTGAAGCAATTTTTCCTAATATCTAACCTGAACCTCCCCTGGTACAACCTGAGGCCATTTCCTCTTGTCCTAGTGCTTGTTACATGGGAGAACAGACCAAGCCCCACCTTACCACAGCCTCATTTCAGGTATTTGTAGAGAATGATAAGGCCTCCCCTGAGCCTTCTTTTTTTCCAGGCTAAACTGTCCCAGTTCCCTCAGCTGCTCCTCATATGACTTGTTCCTTAGACTCTTCAGAAGTTTTGTTGCGCTGTTTGGAAGGCAACATTATCCTCCTTTTCTTCTTCTCTGCATCTGCTTTCAACCTGCAGTGTTCTGGCTTTAGGGATTTCTGCCTTGTGGAACTACTGAACTCACGGTTCATTGACCATGACATTGATCAGTGAGTTGTGACCTATTTGTAACCTACATATTACAAATGTAATTACCAGCTAACTTGGCTGTAAAACATATTTTAACTGACAGTTTTAATTTTCATCAGTCTTAATGGGGAAACACAATGATATGTTGCAAGATGCTGGATGTCTTGGAAACCCACAACATTTGCAAAATTAAACCTCAAACAGAATGAAATAAACTAGTCGTTGAAAAGTTGTGACTAAGAGGAAAGCTGATCAAACTTCATATATCGGAACATGCTAACTGTGTCATCAAAAAGTTATGAATCTATGCACTGATGGAGAGATTTCAGTCCTGAATGCCTGTTACTATGTAGCTTTAGATTTTCTTTGGGTCTAAGCAATATTTCAAGACTGAAACTCTTCTGTATTCATAGTTGTGCCAAAAAAGCCTCAACCCAAACCAAAATAACTGATATGCGCAATCCAATCCTTACAATATAGTTCTTAATGATTATAACATCAACCAAAACCCAGCATGTGCTCTTATGAGCTGGACTTTTTGGAAAATGAATATATATGTCACAATACTAATTTTCAGGTCCTTTCTGATGAACACTTATGTCATCATATATTGCTATTAGGGAACCTGTCAACACTCTCTATATCATATATTACATTATTAAGGAGTTTTAACATATAATGATCCATAGGTAATGGATGGATAGCCCATTGGTGAGAAGTTACTATTTGCCAAGCTCATTCCAATAAAATAATTCGTTTGAATTTTGTTTGCAGCGCCTGAGCTGAGAAATGCAATTTTTGCCTGATTATTTATTTTGCAACTTGATGCTAAACCAGGAGGGAGAGGTCTCTCTTGCATGAGGACTGCAAACACTTGTGAATCAGAGATGAAGTCTGCTTGTCTGTAACTGTATTAGACGATTTTTGATTAATAGTGCTGATTAATACAAGGGCTTAACTGATGGCCCTAGGGTGAGTACAATGGAGGTAAGGGGATTATCACTGACATCTTGAAGAGAGTCATAGAATCATTATGGTTGGAAATGACCTTAAAGAACATCAAGTCCAGCTGTGTACTAAACATTATCATGACCACAAAAACATGTCCTGAAGTGCCACATCTACAGGTTTTTTGAACACCTCCAGGGAAGGTGATTCCACCACCTCCCTGTGCAGCCTGTTCCAAGGCCTAACCACTCTCTCAGTAAAGAAATTTTCCTAATATTCAACCTAAACCTCCCCTGGCACAAATCAAGACAATTTTATCTTGTCCTATCACTAGTTATCTGGGAGAAGAGACCAACACCCACCTTACTACAGCCTCCCTTCAGGTAGCTGTAGAGAGCAATAAGGTTTCCTCTTAGCCTTCTCTTCTCTAGACTAAACAATCCTAGGTCCCTTAGGCGCTCCTCATAAAGCATTTTCTCCAGACGCCTCACCAGGTTTGTTGCCCTACTCTGAACCCATTCCAGAACCTCAATGTCTTTTTTTATGCTGTGATGCCCAAAACTGAGCACAATACTCAAGCTGTGGCCTCACCAGTGCTTAGTACAGGGTCATGATCACTCTCTACTCCTGCTAGACACACTGTTTTTGATACAGGCCGTGATGCTGTCCTTAGAATTAATTCAGCCATGTACTCAGGTCAGGGCCATCTATTTCCATTTATTATAATTTCAACCCCCACCTCTTTAAGTGTTTTAATAGCTTTTGTCTTGAACAGTACAGAGGACCTATGTGAACGTTGCTGTGACATCCAACATCTTGCTAGGGAAAATGTATTATTGAGAGATGGGAAGAATCAAATTCATGATGGTATGATTCTTCATAATGGTAAAGATTATCAGGCATAGGTTTACCAAGACTCTGGGGACACAGTGCAGGCTCAAAAATAGTCCACTGGATTAGACCATTTAGTATTCAAGCCTTTCTTGTCTTCCTATACTTGATCGCATTTATGTTAGATGTGGAAGTTCTTTAGATCTTGTTATGTCGCTACACAGTAGAGACTGTGCATGCACTAGTTAAATTAATGGATCATAGAAGTCTGTGATTTCACACATTCTGAAATTTACTTTGAATTAGGGACATGAATGATCATCAAACCTACAGCAAAATTTAACTGAATTCCCTTATAGTTTATTCAGTGTGAGGACAGAACTTTATTGTTTGAGATTCACCTGGTATCTTTCTCAAACTTTGCCTCTCATCGGGTTCATCAAAGCCTTTAGGAAATACAATAGTTTGATGAAAAACAGGCTAGGTCTGCAGGATGATACTGAATTTTGATCTTATTATGTGACACAGAACATTTATAAAGCGAAGTACAGTAGCTTTTAAGAGAAAAGAAGGGTGATTGAAGATGGTTTAAAATAGAGCATCTAGAAAGGAAAAATATTTCATTTCATTCCTGCAAGCTCTTAAAGGCTTCTGGAAACTGATGAACCTTTCAGTAGCAGAGAACTAGGAGGTCAATGTTAAACTGGGAGTGTCATGCCCTTGTCAGATTCTTTCACTTTTCAGGGACCTTGCAGCTTTTACCTATACTCTGTCTTAGCCTTTTTTCATGAGGTGATAATGGCTCTGAATGGCATGAATATTTTTATTTTTGTTACCAAAAACCTTTCTCTCCCTCTCATTGCTACGTTAAAAATAAAGACAAGGAAAACTAGCCAAACAGTTCTTTCTCTCCCTCTAAATCACCTTAATGTTTGTTCCAAACAGGCTTATTTCCCGGCTTTGGCTGGCTCTTTGGTAGGCTGGTAAAGAGTTGAAGGATGTTTAAAAATATGATTTCTCCAGAGTGAGATGTAAGAAGAAAATACTGTAAATGTCTTTTAGGATGTTTCCTCTTGGATTACTGAACTTCTCTCTCTTTGATCAAGGTATTTGGATAGCTGTTCAAACATGCTCTTTCTTAATGACCATTTACCCACAGTATAGGAACCTCTGTCAGGGTCACCTCACTCCATTTTCATGATCATCCTAACAGCATCACCATCCCCTTGCATCTTACTGCAGCTCAAATCTCTGCATGGACTCCCCATAAATACCTATCCCTCACCTTTATGCCTTAGGCTGTGGCTGTTCAACAAAGCTCCTCCAGACTATTTTATTCCTGGATCTTCCTCTTTTATCTTCTGATTGTTCTCATCCCATGGGCTTCTTTCTGGGCTGTCCTATGTTTACTTGCACTGCTACCACTTGGCTGATGTGTCCTGATGTTAACAACTGGGCCCTACACACTGTCTTTATATGCTGTCACCAACAGCTGACATTGGATTTTAAATTCCACTCACTTGCAAGCTTTGACCTGTTTCTGGAGATAACATCCCAGCATCCTGGTGATTTAGAAAGACACTGTCAAAACTGCTTGCATGCAATTCATCCTCATGACCATGAAAATAAGTTCAAGTCCAACTCTATGTCAGAGGCCAAATTCTACCAAAGCAGAACCCTCTCATGTACTGGATGTTTACTGTGGGCTATACTCACCTTTACTGTCATGGACAAGAGCAGAAGGCAGGCTGGTACGAAAGCTACCTATTAAATATTTACACTCTGCCCATGAAAATAAATATATATCTATTGAATGCTGGAACCCTGATAATACTGTCACTGAAATAACAGGCACAAGTGTTAGTTGGAGCTAGTTGGAGACATTATCCTGGGCTCCTGTCCTTAGCAGAGACAGCTATTCTCAGATGGCAACCAGAGACTGCTGAAACAAAGCAGTAACTCTAGGAAACTGAAGAGCTACAGGGTCAGGAGGATGCAGCTGGGGAAAACCTGCCATTAAACTGCATTGGAAGTGGTAACAGCACCCAAAAATATTTGGAGTATATTATCACTACATGTAATAAAATGAGAACTTTGAAATTCTTTTTTTAATGTGTAAGATGTCAAGCAGTGGACTGCTGTAGCAGCATGGACACCAACAGGCAAGAAGACAATAGGAGTGACAAAACTGATGCCAGTTGCCAAAAGCCACTGGTGAAAAGAAAATCTGAAAGCTGTCTGTTGTTCTAGATAGTGAATCACAGTGTCCTAAAGGGGAAGTGAAACGCCAAAAGATGGTGTCTGAGGAGTTTTTGCTTTTGGGAGCTAGCTCTGTCCTCAGCAGAACCTGTTCTTTTCCTCTGTGCAGTGTCATGCTGGAAAGAATGCAAGAGTTGGGTGCCTCATGTCATTCCAGTACAGTTGATGCAGGTGTGAGAGCAGATCCTGGCTGGCACTCAACCACTTCTCTGCCCTCCTCCTTCTCTTGATGTCAGATGTAGCCTTTTTCT
The DNA here is from genome assembly GCA_033439905.1 of Ceryle rudis. Classification (NCBI taxonomy): domain Eukaryota; kingdom Metazoa; phylum Chordata; class Aves; order Coraciiformes; family Cerylidae; genus Ceryle; species Ceryle rudis. Next base: position 50,803 of record JAAGNO010014625.1, read on the forward strand.
TTCACAAAAGCTACTGAACATCTTCCTTCTGTCCAATGATCTTCAGGAAGAGTGGACTTCAGGTTTTTGGTCTAAAAAAAACCTCTTAATTTTCTCATTGTTTTCTGCATTGAGTGCAGGAGGGCAACAAAGTTCTGGCAAAACTCCTGCCACCTTTCTTTTGTAAAGAAGGCCACAAGCTGAAAGTGCCTTCAATCACAGCATTTTAGAGAGAGATACAGAAAGCATAATAAACAGGCTGATATTAAAAAGTCATTGCTGTCACAGAGTTTACAAGTTCTTAGTTGAGCTGTTTGTGCTTTGCTGGTTGTTTTCAGTCTGCGTACCAGCATGTAATTAAAATATTCATATGGAGATTGCAGCCCATTTAGGGCTGAATCCTGTTAGATGCTGAGCAAAATTTGGATAGTGCTGAGAGATCTCAGCTGCCAAGGAAGTGAGAGGAGGCTCAGAGCAGTCTGAATTGCCCAGCATCTGGCAGAGCGACTTAACATTTGTTCTTATGTTAGGATAAAACTGCCAAGGAACAGGGAAGTAGTTTAGGGCTCAATTAACAAACAGCCTTTAAAAAATGTATTTCACTTTCTGCCTTAGGCTTTGCCTTAGGGCTAGCTCTGTTCACAGAGCTCAGACTAAAAGAGCAAAACTGCTTATATACATAATATCCTGTAAACAGTCACCCCCTCTATAATACGGGCAATTCAAAACATCTCAATGTCACAGACACTTCTGGAAAGGGAGTCAGTCAGGCTGGTATTGGGTCAAATTATTCAGCGGAATATGTAGGATGAATTTTTTTTTTTCAAAAAGTATTATTTTAAATCAAAAAGTTACTAATTTAAAAAAAAAAGTTGTATTTTTCAATTTATTATTTTTATATTTTATTTGCTGCCTTGCAGAGAATAATAGAGAAATAAAATGCAAGCAAATTACCAGTCATGGAGAATTAACAGTGAACTACCCTAAAATCCATGAGAATCAAACTGTGCTCTCTCTGACAACAGCTGTAATCAAGCAGTGGTTGTAGGAAAACATGGAATAAAAATATGAATTTAAAAAAAATCCCTATTTTATTAGGGTGTTTAGGATGGCAACACAACCAATTAACACGACATGAACTTCGGAAAAATGGCTAAACATTTGCACTGATTTCTGTGCTTCATACATAAAAGCTTAAATACTAGTTTCAACAAAACCACAAATGCCTCAGAAGCTGAAATAAACTTGTGTTTTATTTGTTCAAAACAAACTGGTGAATTAAAAATATCCCTTAATTGGAAAACTTACGATTTTATTATCTGAGTACTCATCTGTACTTCCCAAAAAACACTTGATGGCCTTTGGTAACAGCATCAAGCAAATGAAATTCTATGTGCAACATCACAATTTGTTCTCCCCATCTGTCTCGTTTTAATTTTTTAGTATTTTACAGCAGGCATGAAGCAAAGATTAACAACAAAGTCATTAAAATTCTACTGAAATTAATAGGCTTTCTATTCTTAATCTCGACCTCCCTCCTAGAGAAACTGGCTGTATGGAGAAACAATTTCTGATTGAAATTTTATATTGTTGTATATTTTTAAAAAAGTAGATTATTGCAAACAAAAATAGTATCTGGTTTTATTTTAAAAAGTTTTTCAGAAATATAAAATTATTGTAATTAATTTATCTTTCCTTTTTTTTTCAATTTGATTTTTAAAAGTTCACAATGTTGGTATGAAATAACTCTCTGTAGCACCACCTCCCCCCCCAGCTCAGCCCAAATTTCATTACCATTTCTGTTTTCTCACACAGAATAAGAATAATGGGAATTGCCCCATCAAAGCATGATTTCTCTAATCTGCTACCCTGATTCTGGTAAACAAATACTGAATTGCTCTGAGAAATGCAATGTCTCCTAATAATATGCCTATTGTGCACTTTCTTCATAATGATTACTGCTTCCTCTAATAGCCCTTGTTTAAAATTATCCAGTACAGAAATCCAATTACAGGTCATTTATATTTAAAAAGAGTTAAGACAGCTGGCAACAGCTAGTCAAGTTGGCAAAGACACATGTAATGTTTACCTCCATAAGCTGCTTACAGAATACTGACTGCAGAGATTAATACTGCTGCAGGGCAGACCAGCTTCTCTCCCCTTAAATAAAAACACATTTCCAGTCTGAATGATACACTTAGTTGACATTTCTAAGAATAACATACTTGGTACTTTCCACTTAATAGAAGAAATTAAAACCAGCAAGTGTGAAAGTGGTGACAGCCTGCAATTACAAACACCACATTGTACTCCAAGTCTGAAAGAGGCAGTTCATCTCAGGGAAGCACTTCCAAAGGTGTACCACCTTGCTTCCAGATACATTCAACCACAGGTAACACTTTTTGTCAAATACCTCCCACTGCATTCTTCCTCATAAATAATGTTACCCAACTGTGTTATTTTCAGTGCACACACGTGTGTCTATCTGAGAGGTGCAACAGCAGATAGACTTCACATCCCAACTGCAATACAGACATAAGCATACTAATTATTATGAAAATGGAGCATTGCCTCATTTCAAAACCACCCTCCAAATCCTCAGCAAGTCCTGACACCAGTTAAGACGCAGCCGATTACCCCTTTGTCACTATAGTCTTGATAGATTGCACAGTTTTGTATAATGCAGAGATTTTGGCTGATAGTGGCTTTTTGGTCTCTTCATACAGGTTTTAAAATCAGTGCTTGGTGTGACAAACTGTGGAGAACCCCAGTTCAGAGGTTATGGTCTTCTGTCCCATCTGCCCCCCTCCTCTGGCAGAGGTTACTGCCTCTAGAGAGATGCATACCTTAACCTCAAGCACCCGAACCTGGGCTGAAACAACCCACTGCGAATCTTGTGGTACAGGGGAACGGAAGGACAAAGTCCCCGTCCTGCCTTCCAGCTACACGTTCCCATTGCTTTCCCTGCTCTGGTGCTGGCATTCATCCACCCAGAAGTGAGCACGTTTAGGAACTTAAGGCAGTCGGAAATGACCTCTGAAAAATAAAGAATTATATATATATGTACATCTTATTTTTAAACATTCTTTTATCTCCCTATAGCCAGTGCCTGTAGGAAGTCAGATGACTTGAACTGCAAGTGGTAGATAGGAAAGTACAGGTGGGGGCAAACAGTTGCTCCGTAAGCAGCAGCCTATGCTTCAACCAGCTCAGCCCTGCTCTAGAACTGCACCTTCAGCAGGTGAAGCAAAGCCATGCGCGCTTGTTCTTGCTGCCTCCTTCGCAAGGCTCTGGTAGAGGCGTGGAGAAGACAGCTGGGGAAGCCCTGCTGATATTCTGAACTAGCACAGCTCTTTCCATCAGCTGAACACACCTCAGAGCCCTCAGTTCAGAGTACGGGTGTCTCAAGCTCCCTTATACTGATCAAGTGTCCTTTTGCAATTGTTAAGGGTATTTTTTTGCCTACCATTATTCTGTCTCTTCTGCCCCATGTATTAAGATCTTCACAGTTCCCTGAAGATTTTAAATGCACTAGGTCTTGTTTTCTGATCTTTGTCCCCTTACACTTCTATCTCTTTTCACAATCAGAATTAAGCAGAACTTACTTTGAGTTTACTGGTACACATATTTAACCCAAGAAATTTTGGGTATGGGATAAATCATTCATAGTCTGGAAGTGCGCAACTTAAGCATTTAAGAGCAAAGACTTTTAGCTTAAGAATGCCTGTAAGGTGGACTCCTGACTGTCTGCTCCCCTCGTTGGTTGAACATAGTGTGGAATGAGCGAAGTACACCCCGTCTTTCCCATTTGCCTATCTCATTCTTCCACCACAAAGAAGGGCTTCAGAATAGGTGAGAAGATGGAGGTATGCATATAGATAACACATCCCAATCCCCAGTTATAAGCATTCAGCAGGCCGGAAAGCAATGACAAAAAGCAGAGAAGCAGATGTGGGATGACTGCATTGTTAGCTGAGACAGTCTTGAAAGAAAGCTGCCTGTTAGATGGAGTGGTGCCATCACAACTAACTCACCTGCATCCTGTCTAATCTCTGTACCATCAGAAAACGGGAAAAGGTGGCCTCATGTCTGACTGACAGAGGAACAGAGGAAAACGCTTTTAAAAATAGCTCCAAGAAATCATCTCAGACCTCCTGCTCGTGGCACACCTGATTTAAGCACTCAAAATCCCACTCAATAACAATTTGCCAATAAGTAAAGTAAGTTCCACCAAATGAGCGACATCCCTAACCAAAGCAAGACGGTGATGTGCCACCCTTCACGTCTGCATAATATACCATGGTACCGTCAGCTATTGCTCTTTGGATAAGTTGAACCTCAACGGACAAGAGGATCACCTAGCCCACCCAGTCTGAAGCTGCTGCATGTCTGATAGACTGACTGGGAAACTCAAGACACAAGGTCCCTGCCCCTCTAAAGGTAACAGAAAATGTTCCTGATTTAGAAATCTGTGACTACGTACCTGATAACTGTTGAAGACAAAAGGCTAAAATCCTGTGAGCACGTATCTTATCAGCACTGTCTGTCCTCTCAAACTATTCCAATGTGCAAGGTGAGCAATGAGCAAAGCATCAGCATGTACAGACACACTGCCAAGTGGCTCACTGAAGCTAAAAAATCCAGAGGGACATGGGTGTAACACATCCTAGCCTGAGTAGAGAGCCCTCCAAGCCTTCACAGATATAGCCTAGAAGCAAACTCATGTTTCTATGAGGCTCAGCTGAGTCTTTTACAATCTTCATGAATCTAAAGACTAAACAGCTGTCTAGCAGTTGTTAAGGATCCTGACACTTCTGGAAAGCTGGCATTTGTGAGCCACTCTACTGAACCAAGATGACGGGCACTTCATTTAAGATTGGCACTTACTTCCAAGAGGTCCTTGAGATACATATAACCTCAAAAGTGGAACCTCACAGTGGGGATGGTTCAACTTGCAATGGCTTTTAACTCTGCATCTAATATATTAATTTTCATTCTGCAAACTTCCTGACTTCACATATGATCAGGAGTGATCCAGGACTTTAATATGTTACTTGCCTGAATTCAAAGAGTTATGATTTCACTTGCTTTTAATGTGATTAGATTTGTAGGCATTCTTACTTCATGTGAGAAATAGTTTATTTTTAAAGTGTGCAAGTCCTAACTGAACCTAAGGCTCCCATAAATTCACCTCTTTCATATTTCTGGCATAAAGGAAGTACAGAGAGAAGCAGAGGGTAGCATCAACTTCCCAGAATCATTTTCATGAACAAGTGTGACTACATGACAACTGTCTGTCATGGGGAAGTTGAGGTGGGCATGATAGACAAATGAGGGCTTCAGCCTTTCCTACCAGCTTCTGACAACTGATCCTCTACTGAGATACGAGTTCCCGTATTCCAGCACAGAAACTCCGCTTCTCTCCACCCTCCTGATCCCACATACAGAGCACATCACCCAGTTCACACCTAAGCAACCAAGGACACAACTCATTACGTGATGGGCTGAAGAGGGTCTTCACTCCCAGCTCCCTGCTGATTTAAGCACTAAATTATGATCTTTTATTAGGATCTGTATTTAGCTTAAAGCTTGGGCAGAGCAGAGCCAAAGGATGGCAATTTCTGATGATCTATGTTGCAAAGCACAGAAGCTATTTTTGCCTCATTTATTAAGACCTATTTTCATGGTAGAGACAATAAGTTGGAACTAACTACTGAAATGTGACTCATATATCCGCTGTTGAAGATTTTGAGTGCAATTCTGTAGCACAGTCTAATAACTGGCCACCTCTCAGGTCTTTTTCTACAGTAAATATTATTAACCATTTTTTGGCTGAGCCATTCTAAAACTACTTTTGAATTCTTAGCTAAAAATTCAAAATTTACATCACTTTTCATCATATATTATAATTAGTAGATTATAACAGACATCATAACATGTCATCAAAGGCTAAAGACTAGTAAAGAGAGGTTTTAATGTTCATCTTATTCTCATGGTTTGGTTTACTTCACAATACTTGGAAATTAAAATGCTTCCCACAATTTTTTTTTTTTTTTTTTTTTTTTTTTTTTTCAGGGAACCATTTTATTTTTTTTTTT
>JAAGNO010014625.1:56979-78101 GCA_033439905.1 Ceryle rudis
GATGAATTTTTTTTTTTTTTTTTTTTTTTTTTTTAAGTTTTTGTAGGGTTTGAACAAGATAAAAGTAAATAGTTTTTTTTGGATTTGGGAATAAAGAGATTGGGCTGAAGGAGTCATATGGCTCCCATCTAGGGCACAAGGAGTCTGTTGCTTTGTCCTGGGCAAGGAGGATATTGTGGTGCAGATATCAAAACTCTGCTGCTGTTGGAAGATACATTAGATAAATCTATTATGACAGTGACCACTTCTTTCCTGTTGCACTTCACAAAGGTCCAGAGGGCTTGTGGCATACCTATGGGCAGTTTTGCCTAACTCACTTGTGTATTCTTACAAAATGTTATGTTATGACAGAGGAATGGTTTTGGAGAAGTGCATTTGGAGAAGCAGTGGAAGTCATCTCTGCAGAGTGACTGTGACTGAGGCCATGGTCCTGTGGTTCATCTTCTAGAAGAAGTTAAGACCTGAAGATAGGATGTCCCACTGCTTCTCTCCTTATCTGCAAATCCTCTAGGACACTGAGGAATTGAGACTCTTCAACACGCTATGACCCTTGTACTCCCTTAATGAGGTCAAGTGCTATACCACCCTTGGCTGAATTTTCTGAGGTTTTGAAGAGGTCTTTGTGTAGAAGTTAAAGCTAAATCAATAGAAGGGGAAGATAATAATTCATATGCTTTATCTTGCTAAGTTTATTTCTAATTATCTGACTTTATGAGATCTTTTTGTCTCTTTCCATTCAAGACAAATTCCTCTGGTATCAAGAGAGAATAAACCCTTCCAGAGCAAAGTGATTCATTTGTGAGTCTACATTCAGTTCGTCTATACAGTTTACCTAAGTTATTACGACAGTGCTGAAACAGGTTATCTACTTAATGTTTACATTTAGTTTTTCATTTTGAAGAGGAGAGAAAGAACATGTCTGATCACATGCTTTCTCTGCTCCTTTTGGAGAAAGTTACAGTGTAATCTTTCTAAATGCAGCTGATTCAAGGTTTCTCAGAAATGTAAACAAAACTGAATTTTGCTACCCCAGAAAAAGAGCTCAGGGCTGCTCCTGCCACAGGGGAGAAAGGGATAATCACAAATGATACGTGAGAAGATGTTGCACAGTGAGAGAATGAGCCCTGGGGATCCAAGCTTGCTGGTTTTGCTTCTGCAGAAGGAATGGGATGCAGGGCTGACCTTTTGGGAAGGAGCCACACCCATTATGTTCTTAGCAAAAGGAGCCACAACACCCAGCCCACAGGGAGTTTATATAGGCTACCCTAATTCTGAGTGACCCAGCCAATCAGCCTCTAAGAAATAAAATAGTATCATCACATTCCCTCTTTCTTAATGAGAGCTTCTGTGCTGAACTGGTATGAAAGGCCCAGAATGGGATGTAGGCTAAGGAGTGGCAGACACTCCTGTGCTGTTCTCTGCCATCTCATTGTGATATTCATGTTCCAAGCTTGTAACAGAAGGAGCTGATCAAAGCTTATGAATAGTTCATGAAAGTTCATACATAGTTCATGAAAGGTTGATTAATGACTATAAACAAGCACAGGATCTCTTAAACATATCCAAGTGGTAGTAACTGATAAGTACATAAAGCACTATAATAACTTGCATGAATGTCAAATCCTTAAAACAAACTTATTTTGTAATCATGCAGTGTTTTTTGATATTCATTTTTGCTGGGGAATTGAAACTGCAGTTATCTAGATTATGTAAATTTGGCACTGGAAATTTAATTTAATTTTTTAAGATATGTGATATGAAAAATATACCAGCATATTTAAAATTTCCCCTTGAAAAGCTATTCAGATTTTAAAGAGAAGTCACAATTAAATATTACTGTCAGTTAAAGATGGACAGTAATCTTTTCATCTTTGCTGAGATGGTTTTTTTTCCCCAGTCCAGGATACTTGAATGCTTTGTCTCCTACGGGGATGAAGTCCTCAATTTTCTTAGCATGATATATTTTGACTGCTGCTGTTTCTGGTAGACTTATTCATAATCTAGTTTTACACATAGGTTTAGTAACAGAGGCATTAACTGATTTTTTTTTCTCGGTTCTATTTCATTTTCTACCACTATCATTTCTTATCTTAAGCTGATAGGGCATGAAATTGTCTACCGATTTGCTTGTGCAGTTCCTGGTAGACCTGAATTCAAGTGGGATCTCTCAGTATTATGTCCATCATAATTAGCTGTTCATGTAGCATCAGCAGGAACAACTCTTCTGAATCTGTGAAGAACTTTCACTCTCATTTTATACAGCAATTTCAGTCACAGGCTGGCTACCTTCTATTTTGCTAATCATGCAGAGATGTTACATATCTTTATCTGTGATGCCTTTTTCAGGTCTACCTGTTGTTGCATGAAAAGGGTAATTTGGCAGAAAATAACCCCCCCCTTGCATTCCAGCTGGTCCTCAGATATCAAAGGGGCTGGGGGCGGCTAGGTTTAGATTCTGAGTGATGTCCAATTTGGCACTATTAGTCTGGTCGCGTTCAGTCTATCTGAACTCTCATGGCTCCAGATTCACTAACAGTGCACTGCACTCCCCGATTCTAGTCATGCTCCACGGTCTCACAGAGACAGTAAGGAGCTGACGGAGCCCAGTGAGAGAACTTCTGTGACTAGCAGCATGAATAGTGCAGTTTATTAAGAGCAACAGAGATACAAGTTCTTGTGGATTGCTGGTGATAAATTCACTGTCTGGAAAGCATATGTAGATATACCAAATGTGTTACATTAAAGAGCAGCTCAGTAAAATTTCTAAGTTTCTCGGGGATATACTCGGAAAGTCTGGATCTTGCCCAAAGGCATCCCTATGGGGGGAAGTGAGGTTCAGTCTGTCGACTGATCCCAGGAGTCAGTTCAGTGATAGTATCCACCCTGATTTGTCCACGATGACGTCTTCCCTGACATCCCCCCTACTTAAACCATTTTTATAATAATTTTTACCTTCAAGGTGAAGCTTGAGTGACTCTAGTCACAAATACCTTTATTATGATTTGGTGTAAATTTCTCTTGCTTTGCTTTTAAAGATATAGCTGAAGAAAATTCACAGTGCAAGCTCAGTGGGGGTGGTCTCACTTTGGAGGCGGGTAGCCTTTGGGATGGAGGTGTGTTTTGGTATTATGACATTATAATGAGCAAGTTTGCACAGAGGACAGTACTTTGTCAAAAACTGACCGACTGTTGGTGCAGGGTCACAAACCAGCAGATTTTCAGTGCTGTGGTACCATCAAGTTCCCACCTCTTCTGTGATCTCACAGGGCCTGTCCGTGGAATCTTCACTCTATCCCCCATGCTGCTTGCAGGCAGTGTTGTTTAAGGAACTGTTGTGAAATGGACTCCTTGCATACAGTTGTGCTCTACCCTGGAAGTTTCTCCTTTGTTACACCTTTCCTCAATGTGTGAACAATGCTGCACCCTTAATATGATTTTAATTTTTAACTCACCTCCAGTCATTATTCCACACCTGTTTAATCTGCTTCTTTCATTTACCTCCTTTTCTCTACCCCTCAATTTTGCTTTGTGTATCTATTTATCAACTTTTCAAACAAATGTTTCGCAACTTTTTGTCGTATATTCCACAAAGTCTCAGCTGATAGTTTTTGTCTGGCTTTTGTGTTTGTATGACCGGAATTTGTGCAATTGGACAAAATCCTGACTGGGTTTAGTGGAGTTGCTTGTAGCATAAATTAAGACAGAATTGGTTTGTTAAGTGTGACGTCTCCAAAAACTACTGCAGGATAAGGAAAGGAGTGGTTTAAAGGAAGTCTTCTGGGTCTTCCAGAAGTTTATTTCCAGTTCAGATCAGAAATATTTCAATAACATCTCCTCTGGTTCCTTGATATTCCCAAATACCATCTTGTTTAGAAACTAGAACAAAGATACTTGTAAATGAGAGTGGGGCTGATAAAGAAAAGAATTACTATGACATTTCAGCTCCTCAGGAAGTGACGGCTGCTGAGAATGTGTGTTAAAAAGCACAATTTGTAATAACAGCCCGTGATCCTTTTCTACCTGCAACACAAATTTCTTGTAAATCACTTAGTTTCTTCCAGGCTCAGTGTCTCTAACAATACAACTTCTTTACCTTGCAAAGGAAAATGAGGCACAATTTTGTTTCTTTTGCAAAGCAGTATAGCATATATTTGTCAAGAATCAGTTTGGGATTCATGGACCTAAGGTATTTGGTTTACTTTTTTTTTTTTTTCACTTTCCATGCACAGTATTTGCACTCCTGACCACTCTTTCCTCCACTTCATGTTCTAGTTGCTTGTCAATATAAACAATCTCTGAGTTGGCAATATTTCATGTAAGGCTAGTGTACTCTCTTCAGCTTCTCTGCAATTAATGTTCTGTCCTGTCATTTAAGTCCAGCCCTGTGTTTCTAATGTCAGGCTGGCTTTGTTTAATAAGACCAGCAAGGCAGCATCTGTTTCTAAGTCGAGTCCCACTGCCATCTCTGCAGGTAGTTCCCATTAATCAAGAAGGCTACTTTGTCATAGTGCAGCTAATGTTATCACCAAACTTTAAGTACAAAGGTGGAATAATAATGACTCCTGCTTTGCTAAATGGAGTTACCACAGCTGAATAGCTTCCCTGATGGTTTATTATATTAGTCTTTCAGAACATTGACTGATTTGTTTTTATTACCAAGAAAGCTTTTGTCCTATGAAAATTTCTTAGGACCACAGGTCAATGATTTTCATGTCACATCTCCATAAGAAGTACATTGCTTCATTGTACTTTGTATTCTGCCACCACAACCTGTACATCACTTAAATTTATTTGTCATGATACCACTGCCAGGCTGCCATTAAATTGTTAAAGGATATTCAGGTAATGTTGTTGCAGTAACCTTTAGAAGAAGACATATGGAAATCGACTATATCTGTTAATTAACTTTCTGATTTGCAAACCTTCTGAAGTGTAAGGCCTGGTATAGACCACTACATGTGAGCAGAATATTTAGAGTAGTGATGGTTATGTTTTGTCTGTGAGAAAACAGACACTCCAAGTTTGAATTACCTATTATCTAGTTAAACTGGGAGACTAAAATGCTGAAGAAAAAAAAATGAAGTCCACAGAAAGATCAAAAAGTATGTCTCTCATCTGTCTGTCCACGCTGGTCTCCAAAAATAAAATGGACTGTAATGCCTCCCTATCTCAACAATGTTTAAAAATTGCAGCTCACATACAGCAGAAGGTATGCAGAGCAAAGTGAAACATTGATCAGCTTGAGAACCCATGGGAGAAGTTTCTGAGGTGTTTCAAGTTAAGCTGAACCAAGGATCCCAGGTCTTGGATATGTCACCCTCCCCTTTGGAGAAGAAGCTGTCAGAGAAGCGGTCACTGACTCTGGGATAACAAGCTGTAATGGGTCCCAGACATGTCCCAGGACTCAAAAATTAGACTGCAGGAAGATAAATTGAAGCCAGGGAGGATTAGGTTTTCCTTCTTCAGACACTATGATCTCTAACATGATCAGTATTTTAAGGGATTTTTAGAATGTTAATTGTTTGTACTTCAGGGCTGCTCAGACTTCCTGTAGCTAGAGTTCTTAATACCGATCCCATAGTAATGCAAATACTTGAAGATGGCATAACACAGCACTGCTGAAGAAAGAGGCTTGCTGCTTTTTTGCTTGTTAAACTTTAATATGCACCGGTTTCCTGACATGGTTTGGTGAGCGGCTGCACAAATTCTTATGGCAGCATAAAGCAACATAGGCACGTGCTGGGTTTTTTGGAGGTGGCAGAAGGAAGGAGCTGTCCGTACCAAAACAGGTTTGGAACTAAATTGGGAGTAGTAGTCCCAGCATGTAGGTGCTCACAACATGGAATAGAGATAAAAGTAGAGTGAGGTTGAAGCAGGACATGTACTTGTTGCACAGGCAAGTAAGCTTGAGTAAAAATGTTTAAGTGTGATAGATGTGAAAAACATAGTGATAGACAATAGAAAGGCTAGGAAAGACAGAATTGTTTGCTCTGAAAGGAATGACGTCATCCAAACCTGTCAGAAAAACAGAGTTTTGCAAGGTTTGACCTACCTGACCCCACAGTGTGTTGGGGCAGAGCAGAGTCCGATCAGCCTGAAAACCAGGTAGGGAGCAATTGAGTACAAGCTTTTTCTTCTGGACATCAAAGTAATTAGAGGAAATAGAAAGTTTGTGGTAAATTCAGAGTAAATCAAGACTTTTGTATTTTCCTCAGCATTAAATTAGTGGGACATTTCATAGATAAGACTGCAAATTCTGATTATATGCATGTATCTAGGATGCTCACAGCATCTCTCCAAGAATTAACCTGTTTTGGTTTTATTTTATTTTGGGTTATTCCTTGGCATAAACAGTATAAAACAGGTTGCAGGGATTCTATAATAAAGCTGAAAATATTCAGAAAATGCAGCTGTGGCATTACACATCTGAAAGGAAAAACTAGCGAGAGACCAGAAATATAGGAAGCCAATATAGTTATTGTTTCCATGTTCATTGGTGTCTTGCTAGGTGAACACCAAAACAGGGGCACTAGAAAGAATGGCAGTTGATCTTTCATGCAAGTTGTTTCTCACTACAGAGTATTTCAGCATTCAAAATTACATTTCTAGAAACGTTCTTCCTACTGAATTTGCTGCTTATATTAGAGTTATTCTTTTAGGGCTAAACAGTAATTCTCAAAATTTCTTGCTTTTCTGAAACCAATTTACTTCTAGAAGAACAGGCCTAGATGTGGATGCCCGCAAGTTTTACTTGAATTTTGGGGTAGCATCAAACTCTTAAACTGCAGTTTTCACATGGATTTGGTGAAATAAAATGCATTGGAACATAGACACAGAAGAAAACAAATTGTTTAAGGAATATTCCAGTGCAGTTCACTCACCATTAAGTATCGTTCTACTTTTGTGATCTTAAATCTCTACTGACATGAATCTTTTATATCCTGCAGTGTGAGCTGTAATAATTAGATAACTAATACTGTTAGAGCAATTTTTCATTAGACCTGAGAAAGGTTGGGAATTGCTCATGATCTATGAACAATTGAGTCTCTGTTTCATGGTATTGAAAAGTATTTATGCTTTAATTGTTTAATTTTTTTTTTAAAGTGATTTGAAATGTTTTTTGGAGACCAACAACTTTCAGGTCTATTTTCTGTGTAGCAGTATATGTTGTTTCTGCACCCTTTCTATCTGTGGCTCTTAATGTGAGCTTATTAGAATGGGAATTAGATCTAATGACATTAAATAAGATGAGGAGACAATGACAGAGAAATAAAGGGATATTGCGAAAGTCACAGAGGCAGTTGTGATAAAAACAAGGTGAAAACTCTTCTCTCTATATAAAATAATGTGCCATTCTTTATGGAAATTATATATACTGAGATTATGGCATTTTTAACTGGAGTAGGTCAAAACAAAATTGTTGAACATTTTATTAATTTATAAAAATACTGGGCTATCCTGAAACTAATCATGTTTTTAGGCCAAAATGGGCCTTTTACTCCCCTGTTGCTGGTTGTCCCTCTTTGCAGACTATACTATACAAAGGTCCAGAAGAAGGCAAAAAAGACATGCAGTGTTTCTTGTGCTGTTCTCTACTAGTTCTTCACTCCTTGTGAAGCCTTTGAGTTTCAGATGGTTTTGGGTTTCTGGATTTTGTCCCAGATCCTGCAGTTGTACTTATGTTTCATTGCTTCTTCTTGCTTCCATTCTTTATACAACCAGTTTTTTGCATTTCAGTAATCAGTATGCTTCTTCCTAAACCAGATGACACTTCTCTTTTCACCTCTTTCTGAGATTGTGAACTGTTTTGCCTGTTAAAAATATCTTGCAAATAACATCTTTTCTAGTCTTTTTCTCAGAAATCAATGTTTGGAAAAGACAAAGTAATTGGAAAAAGAAAACCTCAGTATAAGTAATCTGTTTGGAAAAATAATAATCAAATGCAAAAATTATTAGGAGAAACTGTAGGGCTACTGTCTTTACAAAAAAAAAAAAAAAAGTTTTACTGTTATTGATAAACTGAAATATTTTTTCTTAGTCAATGTTTGTTCTTCATTAATCTCCTCTCACCATTATCCATAGGGAATGACCACCATGTAATCAGACAGCTATAAACCTTCAGCTGCAGAGCACTGACAGGAGTCTATAGACCACCAGTTTGGGAAACCTCTGCTTTAAACCTCTAAATGGTTCAACATCTGTGTAAGTCAGACATGTTCTAGTATTATAATTTTATAACCATGTTCATTGAAATGCTAAGAGGTGCAGATGCTGTATGAACTGTTTACTAATGCAAATTGTCTCTCTAATAACTAGCTGATAAAAATGGAAAGTGTATATCAGCCATAAATATGTCCTTAAAATGTGTGTGAAAAGCTATGTGTTGTTTGCCGTCAGTTAAAGCAATCCTTGTCACCATGACACATGATTGTCTTAGGTATTAGTAGTGGTTACAAGGTTTGGAATTTAATTTTTTTTTTGTATGAAACCAGCTTAAAACAATATTGCTAAACAACCAGTTATATTGGTATTAAAAGCAAGGCTCTGCTCTTGTTTAATAATTTAAATGTAGAAAATAACTGTGTTGATAAACACTCAGAAAATATTATATTGTCCTGGCCAACTTGAGTATTTCAGGCAAAGACAAGTATTAGTATTTGTACTTTTACTTCCTCAGCTGCTTTGTCTTTTTTTACTTTAGTGAGAGATATTATGCAAATGCTAAAGTATTACAAAGGGGAAACAGTTTGTCGAATATAGGTTGAAGTGTCTTATGAATGGAAACTGAAACACATGCTATAAAGAAATCACTTAAGTCACTGAAGAGATGGATCCATCTCCGGTAATGCATAAAAGCTAATTAACAATGCAGTGAACTGGAGGCAATTCAGAAGAAATTATTAGATATTCAGAGATATTCAGAGGGAATTATTAGACGTTATTAGATGAGGAAGTAGAAAAGAAAGTGAAATGTATTTCGGTTTACTGACTAAGGATAGGTGAACATTACAGATGTCTATAAACAACCTTGAAAGCAAGGAGGAAGAGTCTGTCTGGAGATGTTCCTCGGGGTGCTGTGTCTGTAGGGGTAATAGGATAAAAGAACAGGTGATTGGGTTGTGATATAAAAGACTAAGGCCTTTTCCATGTTAATGTCTGGCAGCTTTTGAGGCTGCATTCATATAGCCTGTAAATGCAGATAAGAAAACATTTTTACTGATTGAGCACACTCTGGTATATGGCCAATTAATGTAAATAGTGGTTTTCTAGTGTATATATATAACATCTATAAGTGGAGAAAAACAAAAGCAACTGAATACTAAATCTAGATTTGGATATATTTCAAGGCAAGGAGTATAAAAGCTATTGTTTCACTCATTTAAAGCTAAGCTAGAAACTGCTGCTCAGAGCATTTTCAGAATGGTCCTACTCTCACAACCAGGTGGGCTTAATAATCTTAATAAATCCTTTTAGACTGCTTTACTTGTTACAGGATGACAGATTTTCCTAGTGGCAGTCCTGGCTGAATAGGCTTAGAAAGGTTATTCACTTCACACATCCATTTACATAGACCTTGCAGGTTTCATTCTGTGTTTTGCTTTGTAGGGACACTTGGGCATAGAATGGTTTGTGGAAAATAAGTGCTTCATCTGTGCCTGCTCCTGGTAGTTGAATTATCCTCCCCTGAATTTTCTTAATGTTATCTAGACAGGTTTGGAGTTGGTGAACAGTAACAGGATACTATGGATGTGATCAAGGACAGCTAAAATGCAAGGCAAGCCTCAAATCTCCCTTGATGTCACTTTTTTCCCACCTAGATTTTTTAACATTTCCCCTTGTTGTAGGTTTTCTATGAATGTTATATGCATTACATCACTGCCAGAATTATGGGACTTCACAGCTTTAGCCTCATTTATTTCTTCTACTCAAAGGATAAAATGAAAGGGATCTGACTGCATCTTTACTTAGGTTAAGAATAATTAATATTCTAACATTAATTACATCAATGTTCTAAAAAATTATTTCCCATGATCGTTTACTTCCAGGAGCTCTCTTTCTCTGTTAATATCCAGAATCAAGGTTTAATAGCGTGACATCTTGAGTGTTATTGGTTAAACTCAGTAATTAGTCAACCTATCAAACTATAAAAACCTATCAAACATAAAAAAGAAATTTTAAAGAGATAAGCTTGCTCCTTGCTTGTTTGAACTGGATGCTTACTATATGCCTTTTAGACCAACCAGTTGTTTGAAGAGTTCACATACAACTCATCGATGCCCATCAGAAATACAAGAACGAAAAAGTACCTCACAAATTTAGAGTATTTTCATGAACAGCTTTTGAGGATCTGCACTTTTGATGAGTGTATAAACTCTGCAGATGAAGTTCAAGCAGAATTCCTGGGAAAATGAGTTCCATAGTGACTGGAAGCAAACCTGTAGTAGATGGATACTTCCACTTAGCCATTGCCCTAGTCTCTGTGACTGGCAGTCTGTTGGCAGAAGGAACCAGAAATATTTTCTTGAAAATGTTTTTGGTCATATGAGTAAGGGTATAGATCTTCTAGTTATACTGGAGCAAACCCAAAACAACAGTGAGAGAGAGGAAGATGGCATGAAAATAGCAATTTGAGTTATTGTCACAAGGGAGCATTACACATAATGCATGAATTAATCATCACAAAATTCTCTGGAATTGAAAGAAAAAAGTACAGAACATGACAAGAATGATATTAAAATGCAATAAAAACTTATTTGAAAGTTGTTTACATTTTAAAAAGTAGATCTGTAAACTAAGGATAATAGAGACTGGTTTGTGAGAATTCAAAGAAATTGGCAGAAGTCACCCAACCAGTAAAATTAATTTGAGACTGTTTTTAAATGGTTGATCATTTCCCCTGTAAGGTGTTTACTGATTGCAGCAGACTCCTCCTTGCTGGAGATTACCTGAATTCTGTGCAGCACCCCTTAAGAAAGCAGTGCTGGCAAATGCAACTCAGACCTAGTGAGTGACCTTAAGTATCTGCACCTTATGTGATTCCTCCATGGGCATAATTTAGAGAAGTGCTGGCAGTGCATAGTGGCTGTGCTCTTATGTGGACTCTGAAGCATCATGACAGATATCACCAAACCTGTGACATCCAAAATGGACCCTCCTCTCAATTTTCCCCATTGCTTCTGACATGAGTATCTTCCCTTTGCCAAGTTTGTCTGGTTTACTTATCAGAAAGGGGCCAAGTGGGGCTACCCATGGGAGTTCCTATCCTAGTGCTAATCTAGAAGTAACCAGGAAAGAGAGAAACAGGAAGAAAGACAAGATCAATAAAGTAAATGAAGTGAGGAAGAAAAACATGAAAGCAACAGAGACAAAACAATTGAAAAAAAACCCAAAGGACTGAGGTGTAAATCTTCTCCCTGGGCCAGATGGATCCCTGCAGCCTCACCAGTGCTGTCCTAACCATGAGCTGATGGAGCTAAGGCATTCCCTGAAACCTGACATTTGTATACAGACCATTTCTGCAGCAAGATGAAGTCTCTGCAACAGGCAGTCTTCTAAAAAGCAGTTTTGTGTGCTATCCAACCTTCCCTGAAAAATTAGGACCTTTATGTTGATATGGGTTATGACATGGTTACAGATCTTAAGTGATAAAAGTTATGTATGCTCCTAACATTAATTTGAGCTCTGTGTACCAAGATCTAACTTATTTTCTTATCATCTTCCAACTATTAAATTGTTAGAACTGAACTATATAAATGTGTTAAAGAAAGGCAGTTCCAAGTCACTACGGAATATTGCAGAAAATTTGCCTTCCAAGCGTGGTTATATAACACACACTTATTTTAATTAGACTTTTGCTCTCAAAATCCCACTTTACCTAAGTGGCATGACCACTGAAACAGTAGAGGACCCTGATAGTAAATGCAATCTATCTGTTCCATTCAGCAATGACCGCCTAGTATTATGTCACTCAGGCATGCAAGCTCCCACCAGCTACTTGCAGTGTTGTCTATTATTAGTGCTTACTCAGAAGGGTTCTTGTTCTTTGCTACCAGAAGTGCAAGAAATGTCTGTGTAAGCATTGCATAGCTTTAATTCTTCTACAGAAGAGTGGCCTTCTGGGAGGAAAGTCAAATAAACAGCAGCCTAAACTGTACTCCAGATAGCTGAAAATCAGGAACAGGACCAAACCAAATTATTCACAAGATGATGCTGACGTTAGTCTTTTCTCAGGAAGAAACACCTAAGCAGAGACAATTTTTTTAAAGTAACTAAATTCCAACTAATTAAAGGTTTCCCTTTCTTCCAGTCTTACTTGAGAACTATCACTGTATTAAAGTCTTTGGCAAGCATGGGAAAGGTGTCATGGTTATATCCATTAACTCTTCCCCTGCAGCCAGCTGTCTCTTCTTCCTATGTTTTCTGTGACATGTTCTGATGCGGAACATGGAGACCTATTTGGAGAGGCACTGAATACAACTGCAGTGTACAAACCAAAAAAGAAAGCCAAATTGTACATTGGTCATATCATAAAAGGATGATTTATGTATATAGGTGCCAACCCTCCTGTTCTAGTTTTTGATCTAACATTCTTGCATTTCTGAGCAGACCAAACAATTTGTTTCCATGTAATTATGTCAAGCCTACAGGTAATTCCTTATAATTGTGCTATGCTTTGTTATGATGATGAATTACTGTGTATGTTTTTTCCATGCTCATTAGTCTCACTTTTCAGTCCTTATCCTGTATGTGCACTGAGATCAGTTGGACATTGAGCCTAAAAGGCAGTGTCCCCATGAACCATATTTGGTTTAGGTCGCCTTTTTTATTTTACTGTCTGACATCAACTGCTCTTTCAATTGTGAAAATGGAAGACATCCTAGTTTTTTCTCGCACTGTCTGATCTAAAGACTGAATACTTTATTGAACATGTCAACCCTTAATAAATAGCAGGCACTAATTCCTACAATAAGTGCCATAGAAAAACTAATAAAACTATCCTATATGTAGACATTGAGAAGTGTTTTGGAAAAGAGGGAAAACAGTCTTGGAGGAAAAAGGAAGTGTGGGCTCTGCCTGGAGAGAAGAGAAATAGCTGAATAAAAATTCAGGATTATATAGATTGGTAGGGGAATTTGAAAAAAAATATTTTGGAAAAAAGAATGAGCAAGGTAATAATTGAATGATACAACCAATTGTGACTATTTGCAGCAGTTTATCTTACTGAGTGGATTGTTTACATCTCAGAGCAGTCATTGCAGTCAAGCAGGAAAAGAAATGCAGTTGAGCATCTGCTTCATGTCTTCTTTCTCTCAGTGGACACTACAGTTTTTGACAGACATGACACATATGCATGAGAGGTATACTGGGAAGAACCTCAAAGACCTTACTCAGTCATCTAGCAATATCTAATCTAATAGAATAGCCAACCACCTAATGGATAAGTTACATTAGGAATTGTATCTGAGTAAACCTATATCCATAATCACATTTATTATGGTCAAATATATTTTCCTACAAAATATATATATTCCTACAAAAATGCTGTAGTGGAGTTAAGATGAGACTAAATGCACAGAGTACATATTGGTAATAAAATTATCCGAACTTTTTTAGAGAATTGGCTTAGGAACCACTTTTTACAGAACATTACTGATTTTTCACATAGACTCTCTTAACAAACTTCTCTTTTTTGTCAAATATGGACTGTGAAAAGATGAAGTTGTGTTTTAATGTAATATACTGCCTCACTGCATAATGGGTCTTTTGTTTCCTGATATCTCAATTTACCAAAATTGTGGTGGTTTTGCAGTAATGAGGTCAGCACCAAAGCATCTGTATACATCTAAATGATCAAAGGTTACTAGCTGATGCCATCTATACTCCAAGATACTGCAGCAGAGTCCAGCACCAGCTTGGAGTGTAGCCAAATTTGCTATTTACTGAGCCTGCACGAAGAAGCTGAGAGGTGTGAATTTTTAGTTCAGATACTATCCTGTGATAATACATCTAGATGGCTTGCAAACCTAAGGCGATATGAAATGTAGAGTGAATTAACTCATGACCATCTAAATCTGACCATATAGCTATGCCTTAACATGACCCTTAATCCCCAAGATTACTCTTCGGTAACCCTTTTCAAAGTGATTACTGGTACTTGCTGCTTGATTGGTTCTGAAGACGGAGTATTCAACACACCCTTGTAATCTTCAGGAACATATCTGAATGAGTCTGTGCGGTGCTTTTCTCCTTTTAGTCTCCTCTTGAATTATAGGTGGGAAAATACCATACTCCACTTCTGATGAGTGCTGCATATACTGTGGCAATAATATGGCCTTTCTAGATACACCTCCTGTGCATCTTTCTAAATTTCAGGTACTGAGCTGGCAACTGAGATACCTAAATTTTTTATGCCTGCCTGTAGGATTCTGTGGGCTAGAGGCTTGCTTCAGTTGCCCACATGCAGGAACGGCTGCCATTTCAGATGCCTTAGAGTATGCAAGACACCCTGATGGGTCTGGGATACCTACTGCCAGCAGGAGGACAGGCAAGCTATACTGTCTCATCTCAAATGGCACTGCCTCCATCTGTGTGGGCAATGGATTGAGCACTCGGTATCAAAGCCCTTATTAGAGTGAATAAAGATCAAACCTGGAGTCACTGGAGCTGTGCGAGGGATTCAGCTCAGCAGCTGTTGGTTTCCTAGGTTAGGGTGAACTGAATCGTGTGCTAGATTGCATTGGCTAGATTTTTGCTGGTTACAGCAGGTGCATGAACAACTGATAGATGTGCGAGTGCCTACGTGGAGATAACTGTGTTTAGATAGTCTAAGAATCAATTTTTAGAATTTGAAAGGATAATTGCAGAAGCTTTCTTTCAGAACTATCAGAGTAATCAGAGTAACTACAGAGTTTAAAGGTCTCACACGGAAGTATCTGTCCTATTGAAGGTTATAACTGGAAACAGAGGTATTTACCTTGTATACAAAAATTAATGTATTAGGCAGACCAACTAATAAATGACCTCTCAGGCAGGTTCCCAAAGGAGAACAGTCTATTGCTTTAAAATAAGATGTTTTTAAAATGCTAGAAGACTCACTAATGATCGGTGGAATATTAGCATAAGCTGAATAGGAACTAGATATCATCACCACTATTTTTGACTGCTCTGATCCCAGTAGCTTTGTGGGGTATAGTTTCCCATTCCTCATTAATAAAGAGCTAACAGAGGAAAGGTGTGCCATCTTTTTCAGTAATAGATTTTTCCGGGAGTAAAGGACTAAGCTATATGCTGTTTCTGTGCTACAGGGCTGGCCTTGTTGCACTGAAGACAGAGGTGCGGTAGCATTCAGATGTGCAAAATTTAATTACTCTGATTTATCAAGCAATTATTTTTCCTACTAGTTTTATTTAACTGTGGGAGATCTCATCCTTTCTTTGAGTGTAATGGGTGTATTTGCTCCAGAAGGCAATTTGCCATTCACAGATGAATTCTCTTTAACAGTGACTGCCTTTATCTTTCATGTTCAAATGAAATTACATTCTCAATTTGTTAGTAAATTTGAGTAGTAAATTTATTAGTATATGAGAATAGTTAATTCTGTATTGCATGATGACAGAGCTTCTGCAGGAAAATGATTCCCAGCCAAACCTTCCTTTTAAACAATATTGTTAAGCCATGCTGGTGGAAGATGGAAATTTTGAGTTTGAACCAGTAGGCTAGAGAAGGTCTTGTATTCAGTTTCTATTTCCTGCATGAATGCACTTCGCATCTAATCTATAACATAAAGTACAATCACCACTTCCATTTTTCAACCATTTAAGTGAATTAAGGAGTCTTCTGTTTCCAAAATAGTTGATATATATGCCAATATCCAAGAAACAGTTTGAGTCTGTGTCTGACTTGCACAAGCTTTTAGTGCAGTTTCACTGTGATTAGAACAGTGCTCACTATACTTACTGGTGATTCTCATTCCCATTCAGAAGCATCTAACTCTTCACTGCATCATGGGAAGAGCTTGCTTGTGCTATCTGTGTCTGTGGTTTCTTCCGAGGGATCAGACTGGTCTTTATAACTTCCAATTCATGTGTAGCATCTCATCATGTTCTCCTTTTTACCAAGCCTTCTTATACTATTTTGCATACTGCTTATCGCATATATAGGTGGTGCCACTTAGCTTCACTAGATTAATTTCCCACACACTTGACAGCAGAAAGCAGACAAATTTTCATTAGAAAACACATTCAGTTGGAATGAAAATAATTAGGATGCAGCGGAAAAAAAATCTGTGTGGACCAGGACAGAAGGGAAAATGCTCTTCACATTTTGGTTGTTTAATTTTCTTTTATTGGTTGGGTTTTTTTGTATGTGTGTATTTTGTTTCCTTTCATTCTTGAGTGCTTCAGAGTTTTTGCTTGATTTATCTGTAATAAATATGTTTAATGTAGTTGTAGTCTAGTGGTCACAGGATTTCACAGAATCATAGGAGGCTGAGGTTAGAATGGGCCCCTGGAGACCGCCCAGTTCAAAACCCTGTTCAAAGCAAGGTCAACTACAGCAGGTTGCTTAGTGTGTTGAACATCTCCAGGAATAGAGATTCTATAAGATCTCTCAGCAATGTGCTGCAGTATTCAACGTTGTCAGAGTAAAGGAGGTTTTTTATGAAGTTTTTTCTGTTTTGTTTAGTTTGAAACCACTGTACTGCATTGTACTAAAATGTTGTGAAAGAAAAATTCAGTAGTATCTTTGACAGCACACTAAGTGAAAATTTTAATTAATCTATTTATAGTGTCCCAGACACTAAGGCCAGAAGAAACCATTACAGCCATGTAGTTTAATATCCTTCAGAGGAAAAACTCTAAAGTCACTGTCAATAATTTTGCATAAAGCCAAATATCACCTGTTGCAAGATAGTATATTTCACGGGAAGGACTCATATCTTCAAAAGCAACTAGAAGCAACTGAGAAACTGCTACATCCACTGGTGTTTTTGTCTAGTAGTTATTTGCCTTTATCCAAAAATATAGAGAAAAAACAACCGATAAGTTCATGGAAAATAAAGCAGAAAGAATCTCAGGATGCCACCCCCTTACCTGAAGCTATGCCTTTTATGCCTAAGCCTTTTTTGATAGATATTTATCTTTTTTTCTTGATAAACTCCAGTGATGGAGATTGAGCTCCTTTTGTTGAGAATTTTGGTTGTCCAAAAGCTTTTCCAGTCCTGGCTTTGAATATTCCTTGTTGGTATTTAAGTGTGAAACTTTTTGCCTTGGTCATGGAGAATTGCTTAATCTATTCCTTTCAGCTACCCTTTGTACATCTGAAAACTGTTAAATCTCCTTTAAAAATTTCTTTTCTTTAGATTAAATGACCCCTTCAACTTCTCTTGAACAATGTTTTCTTGAATTCTGTCATTCTTCCTGCTTTCTTAACTTCTTCCAGATGACCTATACTATTCTTGAGGAGCAGTGCTTGTAACTGAAAACGTGCTCTAGTGAGTGCTGCACCAGCTCTTGCAGACAGCCTTTCATTTAGGCAGTACATTTGCCTTTGGCAATGTTATTGGCACATGCTCAGATGTGATCCGCTTTAATCCTCAGACCTTTTACAGCAGAGCAGATCTGTCATTCCCTATCCTCTGTGTAGTGTAATCTAAGTATATAACTTTTTTTTTTTTTTTTCCACCAATATGAATCCTGGTTTTGCAGGAGATTTCTCTAACCTGCCAAGATTACTTAGAGTTTTAGTTCTAGACTTTTCAGTCCTTTTGAAACTTCTCTTATTTTGTTAAGACCTCCATATTTAATTAATATATTCTATCTATGATGACAAAGAAAATAATGAAAATATAATATAATAGCAGATTCTGCCAGGTTTTATTTAAAATATCCTTTTGTTTTGAATGGAATAGTCCAACATAGTTGTTGATACAACTTCATTGCCCTTCCTTAGACAGACTTTAGCACATCAGTGGCCTTTTCCAAGTTTTGTGGAGCCTTACTTATTTTTGACATTTTTCTCAAGATAATAATTTATCATCCCTGGATTAAAAGAGAAAATACCAACAGAGAATTTTCAGTGAGCCTATCTTATCTTACAACTTGCTTAGCTGTTTTCCAATCTCTTTGGTACTGTTCTGGTTTTATTACTCATCTCTATCTCTGCTGCTAATTTTGTTAGCTATAAGATCACAGCTGATCTCTGCTGACTACAGTTTTTAGTGAAGACTGAAGCAAATATATCATTAACACTGTCACCCTCTCAAGATTCCTGTTGAGTAACAGAACATTTTTCTTAATCTTCTACTACTAATAATGTAAATACTTTCTCCTATATTTTATTTTCTCACAAGTTATGTTTTGTCTTTCTGATTTTACCCCTAGACTAGATACTCTATTTCAGGAAACCTTCTGCCTGTGAGTTATCCTTTTCTCATTTGTTTGTTTGCTTTGGCTTTTTTTGGTTGTTGTTTGGGTTTTGTTTGTTTGTTTGTTTGTTTGTTTGTTGGTTTGGTGTGTTTTTTTGTTTGTGTTTGTTTGACAGCACTACCAGGTCTCCCCAATTCCTTTTACCCTTTCTATTGATATTATGTAAAAATCTACCACTTCCACCTCCCATTGTTTGTTGCACTCTGCTGTCTTCAGCTCCATGATTTGTGATGATTGTGTTCTCCTTTCTAACTGTCTGAGGATAGTTCTATCATCTATTTCACAGTCACTTTCAGACAAGTTGCTTTGCATCTGCATATTCTCAGACAGTTCTTCCAGGCTGTCCAGAAAGACAGCCAGAAGACCTCTTCCTTTAGTTGTTTGTTTCACCTTTTATAGAAACAAAAATGTCACCAGGACATTTCAAGACTTTGCTGCCAATGTGTTCCTGCTACCTTCCTTTCCCAGGGGTTGTGTGAATGATGAAAGAGTTCCACCACAAAACTGTCTTATGCTTTTCATGTTTTTCTGCTTAACCAGAAAAGGCCTATCCACCTGATCTTTGTGACCAGATCCAAAACGTGACAGCATCCTTCCACCTTCAACATATTGGGTTTTTATTCCTCCATCTCCTGGAATTCAGAAGAATATCAATGCACCCTTGATACACAGAAACATGTACTTTGTTTTACTTTTCAGTGAGAGCTGAACAAGATATATAGACTTATGTCTGCTAAATAATTAAATTGGGCTGTATTGCAGTATTCAAATACTACTACCTTCAGAGTCAAATTATCTGTTGGTATCACTCAAATGACTTCATTATGGTTTTCCCAGCATAAAATGACCTATATTTTCTCCTTGAAAGGAGGAAAAAATATGCAATTCTAATCTTAAAATTTGAAGTTAAGTTTTGATTTGAATTTAAAAAAATCACAAAACATTAGTGACATCTTTTTCTGACCCTTGTAATTATTACTTTAAATGTCGTATCCTAAAAACTACAAGATTATGAGAGCAAAGGCAAACTGTCAGATCTTATAGGTACTACAGCAAAAGGCAATGAGGATTTCCTTTTTATATGCTTAATACAGATTTTAAATAACTGCATTCTTTTGCACAACTGCAGTCAATTTTTTCATCATTAATGCAGAAGTTCAAACACAATGTTCTTTCTAAAGATGAATGGAGGAAAAAAAATATATTATTGACTTCCTTAAATCTATTTTATATGATGGATTTATGAAATGGAAATAATACAAAAATTCCTTAGTCTATGACAGGAAATACAAATCATATGAGTGGAAGAGAAGTTGCACTGAAATAAAGGCATTTCAGAAGATAATGAGTTCACTACAAAAGAGTCTTCTGTTAAGTATTTCCTGTAACCGTGTTTTCAGTGGACCACCTAACAAGAGAGAGGAAATTAGGCATTATACCTACAGAGATCAGTTGAATGTGTCTTCTGGATCTCAAATGTGATCAGGAAATGTTTGTTAAGTTGTGTAAAGGTGAGTTTAGTTCTATATTACCTTGATACTGTTTCAAATAAATTTTCTTGAAAAGAGGGCCTGGTGCCTGGTGAGAAATTTTTAGGGTTGAGACCAACCTGTTGACTGGAAGTCTTGCAAATCATTATTTTATTGGGAAAGAATGATCTAAGTATTGGCACTTACCACAGCTTTGAAAAAGGTATTCACACTCAGTGCTATTGTCTGGGCTTGTGAGTTTGCACATAACATAACATCATGGGTTTGTGCAAAGAATTATAGAGGAAGACTCTTTAAATTCAATGACCTGGCCTCAAAGATCTTGCTCACCGAATCCAGGGATCAGTTTTGGAAATGATGGTAGGCCTGAACACACAATCACTTGCGTTCCCTTATTTTGTATGTCAATTGCTAAATGTGTCTTCTCACTGTCAAAAGAGAAAGAATACCTTTGTTTTTGTGTAAAAGCCCTTTTTGTCCTTCTTTAAAAAAAAAAAAGAGAGTAAATAAAATTGAGGCTATAATAGGAAGGGTCAGGCAGAAAATTCTGGCAATGTTTTTTTTAGAATTGCTTTTTTTTTATGCTTTTACTCTGAGATATAAATTCCCAACACCAAAGAATATAAAAATAGGGGAACATTTTCAAAGGTCATATAACTAGAGCAGAATTTCCAATACCTGCAAAAACACCACCTCAGACAGATGGAAGTCCCCTTTAAATAGGTATTTGCCTTTTTTTGTGAAAGTAATTGGTTCATATTGTATAAAACCAATCCTAACAGGATGAAAAATAATGTCTCACTTGCATTCACAGATGTTGATCCAAAAAATATATTCACAGAGCATCGGATACCAAAACTGAAAACATCTTTGGAAATTTCATTGTAGAACACTTGAATACAGTCCTCATCTATGTTTAGTCTTTGTCCCTATGCTTTTTACCTCGTGCCTCTTGTACACTAGAAATTAAATTCAGGAATTACATAACTATCTACAAGAGGAATGAGTGGCTACCTTAAGGGGTCATCTCCTGTTCTGCTACTTCACAATAAATCTGAATT
Organism: Ceryle rudis; assembly: GCA_033439905.1. NCBI lineage: Eukaryota > Metazoa > Chordata > Aves > Coraciiformes > Cerylidae > Ceryle > Ceryle rudis. Next base: position 77,956 of record JAAGNO010014625.1, read on the forward strand.
AATTGCTATTTCAATGAAAATGGTCACTAGAGAGAAACAGAACAGAAATTCATCCCTAGATTTTAACATTGAAAATGGAATTTAAAATCCAAAAGTACTTTTGGTGTACCTGTCCTATTTTACAATAATTTAGAAGCTTTTATATT